>OX380347.1:17200220-17360197 GCA_947425015.1 Pterostichus niger
GTACGACACTCTACTTGGACAATATTCCGGTTTGACATAGACCTGGCCATTGTTATCAGCGAAAGCTATATGTGTTGTAGCATAAGGTGAAGGAGATCGCCTCGAGGATCCAACAGGATACTTCTGTATGCTGGCGATGGTAGCATAACTACCACTTCCAACACTGGCTGCCCTACCAACAGAATCTAGACGAATGAAGACGTTTTGGTTGCTACCAAATGCTGCACTGGTATAACTTGTGCTGAAAAGAAACAAACAGATCATGTTTTCTTGATAAAAATAATAACAGGAAACCATGAAACTTTGAACAATCCTATTTCGTTTCATCCACATTTCATATATGCTTATTTATTCCGTCCATTCGGAGTCGTTCGTTCACGTAATAAACATTTAATTATATCCATTTCTATCTATTTAATATTAGGTTAAATATTGACTGCTAGTATGACAAATAAAAAGTAAGGACAAATTGCAGTTGTTTAATTTCATTTTTCATGCACCAGTCTTTCCCAAATTGAGGAATATGCTTCATATAAAAATGGTAGAATAATAAATTGAATTACATACATACATACATACATAACATCACGCTATATCCCATGAAATGGGGTAGCACGAACCCGTCAACATTCTCATCCAGACACACGATACTCGATTCGACCACATTAACACTTCCTCCATACAAACTCTTTCTTGTCTCACAACCAAAATTCATCAACACGCAACAAACATTCATCCATTCGCTCCTGTACACCAGTTTCGTAAATCTTCACTTACGCCCACTTCTCTAACAACGAATCTATAAGAAATGAAGGCAGCATCGCCTGCGCTTGTTTAAAAATACATTTAACACAATTGCAGTTACACACTGTATAGTAAAAACTGAAAATGAAGTAAAAAAGATGATGAAGGAAGGGAGTATCTTCCTGCGCTTGTTTTTGAAACTGAATTCCACACAATTGCAATGGACACTCTATAGTAAAAACAGAAAATGAACCAAAAGATAAGAAAGGAAGGGAGCATCTCCCTGCGCTTGTTTTTGAAGGTGAACTCCACACAATTGCAGGTAAACACTCGAAACATCTAACCAATTAATCTAAAATCAAGAATCATACGCTTGTCCAAACATTCCTTTCCTGACACATCACTTTTGCTTCAACCACATTCATAATTCTTTTCATACAAGCTCGTTTATTCTTCACGCTCAGAATCTTTCGCTCACGCAACAACCCTTCAATCATATTCATCCACTTGTTCCTAGGCCGTCCACGCACACTTTCACCCTCAATTGAATTAGTGACGTGCAAATCTTAATACGATGATTTATGAACATTTGAAAAAGATTTTATAAATTATTGTTGACAGACTTTACATTTTAAACTACAGAGTTCATAGTTCCCCATTTTTCTCTTAATAATTTGATTTGAAGTTTTATATATCTTTAAACATTTGTCTCTAAAATAATTAAGAACTTTTGACATTCGAAAAGTTAGTTAACTCGTAGTTAACCACTTTAAGAGTTTTTGTCTTTAAATTTGTTAAAATAGAAGACTTCTAATTGAATTATAACGATGAAGAATAGAATCTTTAAGCAGCTACGGTTTCCATGTAATTCAAATCTCATTTCTATTTTTATGATCTACTTACTGTAGTGAATCCTGGTGTCTAACTTTTTTGCTCTTGACATAAATAGCAGAAGTTACAACAACCACAACGCTGATCATAGTAATCGCACATCCAACGGCCACGTAAAATGTTCCTGTTGAAGTTATAAGTGAACCTGGATCCAGTCGGATTGAGTCGTTTCTTGGTGGTGACATTACACCTGCACAGACATAACACAGAGATCTTTTAAATAGTTTGATATTAGCATCGAGAAATAATTCTAGTTTCGTAAAGAAAACAGTAACATAGTTTTCGCCTTATATTCGAATCTGAAACATTTTAAAACAGACGTGTTTTTCAGATATAAATTACATTCTGCCTGTTTATATTTTATGATTAGGTTTCCGTAGAAAGACTGTTCCAATTATTACTTCAGCAATTAAAAACAAAAATATTGTCTATTTTTATGGATAACTTGATTATTTTAAGTAAAATATAAAACCTAAATTATTTTTACTTCTGTTGTTACGATTTTCTTACCGATTCTGTCTTCGGACATTAATTCATATCCGGAATTTTTTTATCATCATTCCAGCAACGTAATCTGCATGAGTGAAACACGAATGCAGATTACTAAATTGTTAGAATGCACACAAAAAATTATAATATTTTTTGAAATTATGGTTATAAGTAAAGCCCGGATTTTTAGGCAATTGCCTAGATTCAAATTTTAATATACTTCAGGCAATTTAGTTTTTCTATACATAGGTAACATGTTTACGTGTTTGGAAGGTTTTTTTTTCGTGCCTTAGAGCCTATTTTTCCTATATTTTGGTTTTTGTGCCTATTTTACCTTATACAGCCTATTTTGCCTATTTTTGTTGCCTATTTCAACTTTTATTGAGCAAACAAGGTTTATCAAGGTTTATTTAAAGTACTTATCTTGTCTTTAATCAAGTTTTTGGGTGTGAATTTAAAATGCCGAAAGGCAAAACGCGTTTTAGTCAAAATTTTATGTGGCAATTCAATTGTGCCTTTGCCATTATAAGAACGTCCTTGTCACATTTTGTGATGTCGAACGAAGTTTTCAGCTTACAAGCAAGTTCTGACTGACCGAAGACAGTCCCTTTCCAAAAATTCCATTGAACAATTGCTCATAATATTTTGTGAATTCTAGTATACTACATAGTTTGAATTTGTATAATAGTTAATTAAATTTGAACCCTAAATTATAATTTTATTATTATTTTTCAGATTGCGTTAATTTTTGTTTAAAATGATTATTTTTTTCTAATGAAGAGTAGATACGAGTACCAATATTAGAAAAAGAATTAGTTTATAATTTTTTTTAAAGAAACTATTTATATTTAGGCTGCCTAAAATCCCGCCTATTTTAGAGTAATTACCAGCCTATATGCCTGCTTATTTAGGTGTTTTTAAGTGCCTAAATATCCGGGCTTTAGTTTTAAGTTAATTGAGGCACGAGAAATTCAATGCCGTTGAGCGCATTTTAATATCTCATTTACTTTTTGAGATATAGTATAAAATCTGTTGAGAAAAAATTTGGGAAAAATACAACTTTTCCGGAGTCTGTATCTTAAAAACTAAACAAGATATGAAGATGCGCTCAACGGCATTGAAATTCTCGTGTCAATTTTGAATTTTCTATTTTAATATCATTCTCGCTACCGTACATACGAATTGGTAGAAATACAATTGTAAGTTTCTGAAATATTTCTCTACAAACAAAGAATGGGAAACCTCAAATAGAAAAATGAATTTCTATCTCGACTGTAAAAGAGAGCAAAATATCTTTCTGCAAAACCAACAAAACCTAGAAATTCAAATTAATACATGTCATAATGCGAAAATTGAAAACAAGATCGTAAAACGCTGTAATTTCCTCCTACAATGAATTGAACATGAAACAACATGGCGTCCATTTCATTATCACCGTCAGCATCAGGAATCGGACCCGGGCGTCATCAGACTTCCTTCCATCCCGCACTCTTGTTAACGAGTTCGTTAATTCTTCTCTTAGCGTGTTAATTATATTGGAACACAGAGTTTGAAAGCAGCGCACAAAAAGAGATTAATCAGTTTTTAATGTGAAATTTCATAGTTCGGGGGGTTTCGGCTATGCTCGTACAGTTTCGTTGTGTGAAACGAGTTAGTGGATAATAAGGTTAGGTGTAATTTTGGATAAAATGTCACTGTAATTATTTTTCTCTTTGTAATATTGTTGAATAATTAGGAAATTAAAATTTTCGCGTATTAGCAAAGAAATTTTTAATTCATTTATTGACTGGAGTTTCATTGTACTCAACTTTATATTATATATTCTGGATTTTTCTCCGAGACAATGTTAGTGTCCATTTTCATGTATAGTAGTGAATGTTGGGTGCGGATGAAGAAGCATTAGCAGGCAAAGTTTCGGAAAAATTGCTGTATATATTACACCTTTAAATCAGGGTTGGCAAAAATCATAATTAAAAAAAATCTAAAATCATGTTTTTTTTCTAATTTTAAAATTTTTAAA
Source organism: Pterostichus niger (assembly GCA_947425015.1). Taxonomy (NCBI): domain Eukaryota; kingdom Metazoa; phylum Arthropoda; class Insecta; order Coleoptera; family Carabidae; genus Pterostichus; species Pterostichus niger. The sequence goes on from OX380347.1 coordinate 17,204,365, forward strand.
AAATGCTATCACTAAATGGAGTAAGAGTTATTAGTAAAGCCCGGATATTTAGGCCCTTAAAAACACCCAAATAAGCAGGCATATAGGCTGGTAATTACTCTAAAATAGGCGGGATTTTAGGCAGCCTAAATGTAAATAATTTGTTTAAAAAAAAATAAACGAATCCTTTTTCTAATATTGGTACTCGTATCTACTTTTCGTTAGAAAAAAATAATCATTTTAAACAAAAATTAACGCAATCTGAAAAATAATAATGCATCAAAAAATATGACAGAAGCGTTCTTATATTTAGCCATATCGTCTAAAGTTACCTTAGCTCCATTGATTAATGACAAAGACACAATTGAATTGCCATGTAAAATTTTGACTAAAAAACATTTTTCCTTTCGGCATTTTAAATCCACACACAAAAACTTGATTAAAGTAAGTATTTTAAATATTATAGGTTAGGTTGAAACACTTTGTCGAGTGCTGAATTAGTCAACGAAGTAGATGATAAACCTTGTCAGCTCAATAAAAGTTAGAATAGGCAACAAAAATAGGTACAATAGGCTGTATAAGGTAAAATAGGCACAATAACCAAAATATAGAAAAAATAGGCTCTAAGGCACGAAAAAAAACCTTCCATTACACGTAAACATATTACCTATGTATAGAAAAACGAAATTGCCTGAAGTATATTAAAATTTAAATCTAGGCAATTGCCTAAAAATCTTCTTGCACGAAATTTGATGTTTTCATATTTAATATTAATTTATTTAATTAATAAATATTGAAAATTATTTGGCTGTTTTACAAAAAACTTTAAAATGTTTTTTAAACAACTGAATACTTGTTTTGTTCTGTACCAGAAATATCATTAAATTAATAAAAAAAAAAAAGATTTAAATCAATGATTAAAAAAATCACACTGATTTAAATCAGGCCGGCCCTGTTTTAAATCAATCTAGAACTCTGGATATAACACTTTACTTTACATGAAGTAAACATTTTTAGTACCACTGCTTTAAACGTTATTTATAATATATTAATAACTAAATAATTATTATAGACATTACAATAGTCCATTTATTTATTATACAACATCAGATAAATGCCTATTACTAGTGTTGTAATTATAAATCAATATATATAAAACAAGTGATTTTAAAAGTTAAATATTGTTACCAACATAAAAAAATTCCCTGGCATTTAGAAAATGAGTAATAAATTAAACTTATTTATTAAATTTATAAACAAATCGCTGCGAAAATTTTGTTTATTACACGTCCAGAAACAATTTTGCAAGTGTTCATATTTAAAGGTCTATCAATATATACTCGCACTCGCAAAATAGCAGTTTCTGAACTAGTATCACAAATAACTATAGCGGGTATGATTATCGAGTTTAACAATAAATAAAAACATTGAACGTTGCCGAACGTGTTTCAGCAATTCGTACCAGTTAGTTTACGTATACCGTATGGTGACGTAGTCAGTCGAGTGCGGATTATTGTTGTGATCGAATGTTTTGGTGATTTATGAGTGTTTTAGTGAATATTTAATGATACTTTAATGTGTAAATTAGCTTAAATTTGTTGTTAATGTGCGTATTAGTGCGTGATATATAAAATAAAGGTTAATATATAATAAATGGTGCAGTGGAGGAGACTGAATAGGCTAATAGGTTCCATAATCTATAATTGATTATTGCTGAAGGTATGTAACAATATTATTGTAATAAATCTTTCAAGAACTTATAGTTATAAAAATAGTGAATTCACGGGTCGCAAACTCAATCCATTTTATTCAATTTTAATCATTTTAAAAATATAGTAGTATATTAGGTAACAAGTGTTATGAACGTATTTTATTATCATTATTATTATTTTTTACTTTGACTTTATAAATTTATTCATATCAACATGTAATTAAAAAATAAATGCAAAAATCAAGTTTTTGAAAATTTTAAATCCAACTAATAATATCATTCGGCTTATTTAAAATTTTAAATCTTTTTGGATTCTGTGCCACATATTCCTTTTGATTACTTGAAGTTAGTGAAAAGAATGGCATTGTTTAAAATTGAACCTCGATAAAAAATATGAATATGCGTACATAAAAAATTGTAAAAAATATTTAATAAATAAGTTTCGAGCATCCTTGGATGGATTCTCGAGGAGTCCAAGAGTTCCGCTGACTACAGTTTAGGAAACGCTGTTGTAGAGAGAAAGAAACGAAAAAAATCTTAATTATCTTAGTAGTTGCTGTACTGCACCCTCCAAAATCTACCTGGCGCCAAAAATGTCATCTCGAAGCAATTTCAGTCTTTTTGAGCGTTATTCTCGTCAAACAGAAACACGCTGCGATCAAGAATATCATTCTGCGAATGTCTCAAGAATCATGTGACACTCTGTCGGTATAGCAGGGGGCAAGTGCTGGAAATAGCCGGCTTATAAAGGGGAAGTATCAGGGGTTCATGTAAGAACAGCTTAAAAGAGGGTGGACAATTACTTTGACAAAGGGCACAAATTCGGACGTTTTTTTCGGGCTAGTTCACATTTTAATTAGATTTTTGTTTACTTTTTCATAGAATTTTGATGGAGAATTGTTTAGTTTGATGCCATTTTACAACAGAATACTTCATAATTGTACAGGGTGGTTCAAGTAGCGTTACAATTTTAAATGAATATACAATACGTTTGAAACGTCCTTATAATTATATTTATTTATAAATTATCTGCTGTTTTATATTTTCGAGGAACTTGACAATAACGTCATCAAAATGGGTGTGTCAAGTATTTCTAAATTATTATATTTACGTGTAATAATTTATCATTTATTTAGATCTGCAATGCGACAGTGCCACACCCAGTAATGAGTAACATATCAAATAAATGATACAAAGAATAATATATTATTCAACGAGCATATAATAGCGATTACTCAATTAGCAATTACATTTTTAGGTCTCAATAAGTTTGACGAAAATAATAATGAATGGAGGTTATATGATAGGAATCTTAAACGTTTGTGAATAAAATATTATTACTCACGGCCGTCGCTGCGTTATAGTAACCGCGGTGTGATTGACTATAACCTGTGAGTAAAGAACCTTATTATCTATCAAGAAATGGCTCTTATATGATTGTATTACTTATTGGTGGTTGAAATCCCTGTTATTTCCACAGCCGACAGTTTTCACAATATTAAAATTACCTCTGTGGCTTCCCGTCCACTAATATCTATGGAGGCCGTAATTTTACGGCTGGTAACCGTACTTCACGCTTATAGAAATATCAATTATCGAGATCTGTTACGACAGAGTGCCGCCCAGTTATGGGTAAAAACCATGATGATATTTAATGATAATTTATTTATTAATATATTAGAAATACCTATCAAACCAGTGGTACTGAAACTGTTTATTTGGGGGGCATGAATTGACTGCTGGTAACCGCACTTTACGCGAAGGAGTTTCTAAGATATCCTATGACAGATTGCCACACCCAATAATGGGTAAAACGAGTGATAATATATATTGTTATTATTATTTTATTTAACACATTTTTCTATAAAATAATTAAGGATAGTTTGATAGCCGATAGTTACGCATATATTTAATGACGTCATCATTTGCAATATAATGTATAGTATATTCAGAAGAACTTGATAAGGATGTTATAGAAATGTTGTATAAATAAATAAATAATTTAGAATAGTATGACGCATACATTAATGACGTCAACATAAATGTTTAAATATATTTTAATGCTTTATTATCCAAACAATTGCGTGAAGTTTCGTCGACTAGTAAATTTGAGAACCCGAGTTCGATTCCTGCATTCAACAAACTTTATGCCACATTAGCATTTTTCATATGGCTCCCCCACCACAATTTTTATTTCGGAACAGCGTTTTGTCGATTGATAACTTGCAAAATAAATCACTAATCAAAATCTGTTACGGCAGAGTGCCACACCCGATAAAGAGTAAGAATTTATTTTAATTTTATCTAAAATAATTTTTAAATGTTGAAATATCTATTAAGTAAAACAATTAATATTCATTTGAAATGGAGTAAATAAAAACCAATAATTCAACTATCATTTATGAAAGTTTTAAATAAAAACAAACTAAAAACAAAATGTGAAAAACTGGTGTGAAATTGCGTATAAATTCTGTACAGAGGGGTTCATAATTCATAACCTCAAATTAACATCGTTAGTGACAGCTGTCAAATTAATCCAATCAGAGATACCGATGATTTGTTAACTTAATAGCGTTTCAACGTTTCAAGTAATATATATTCTCTCGTCAGCTCTCTTTACACCCCTGCAAGCTTTGAAAACAAGAATTTTGTGTTAAGGCAGGTTAGTTTGCGCCATATTTTTTCACACTTTGTGTCATTTTGTAACATAAATTACAAAATTGGAACAAGTAGAATTATAAAAGTATAGTTAATATTTCACTGGTGTTTAAACTTCAAAAGGCAAATTATGTGTTTGCAACATCGTTGAAAATCTGTAACTATTAAATTGGGCATATGTCGACTGAAATATTGGTGAATAAATGGAAATAAATTGATGAATATGTTTGAAAGATGAGACGAGCTTTACATAAAGGACATAAGGAATTATGAATGTGGATAAGTCGAAAGTGGTTTGGCGAAAAATAATATATAAATACAGGATATTTGTTTACTTGATGATCAAACTTTAAGGGTATATATTATTTTTTAATGCGCAAAATGAAATATAAATAAATATATCATCACACCTTTTACCCATTACTGGGTGTGACACTTTGCCGTAGCAGATATCGGTAAGTAAAAGTCATATCACGGCCCCCAAAGATGTGTTAGTGGAAAAGGAGCCACAGGGGTAGTTTTAATTTGGTGAAAATTGTTTGTCGGCTGTGGTCGACTCGATACCACTGAGCCACCTACCCCATACAAATTTAAATTATAATTGTAAACACTACAGATAGTCATTTATCTGATATATTATATTTAATAAATTAGCTACTGTAATGTTTATATTATAATTGAGTTATTCATATATTAGGAATAATTGTCAAACCATATACTTTGAATAATCCACCCTTAATAAATCATGTAATATATAGCCTTTAATTTTAGAAACAGTCTGTATAACAGTGAAAAATATACAAAAAAAAATATGACGTCATTGTCAAGAAAAAATTAAATCATCTATTTTAGTAGACACATATTTTTCACACATATTTATTATTATCACATAGTTGGAACATCAAGTATAGAAACACCCTATACAGGGTGTTTCAAAATGCTTGAAAAAATAAGGATATATATTATTGTATGTATTGATTACAACGCAAAAAGATGTTTTTCGAAATTCGCAAAAATAATTGCACATTTCTTGAATCAAACATTTTTTGTGCCCTTGAACAAAATATCCTTAGTTCTAAAAACTAAACTTGGCTGACATTGAGTTTCGTTCGATGTAAAAGAGGCTGCGCGTTAGCCAATCAAAGCTTAGATTTTAGAACAAAGATTTGAAAATGCTCCGCCTTGTTTAAAAATTCACTATTGTAATCAACCATCTTAATTTTTAAAATTTTTTAAAAGTTTTTTATAAAATATAAACCCTTAAAATTTGATTTAGGGTTCGTGCTACCTCATTTTCTAGGGTACAGCATAATGTTATATCCTTGTATATATGGATCGCATTTTGGCTGATAACTTTTTTGTTTTTGTTGCGACAAATACATTATTTAATACAAATTAGAATAAATAAAACTTGATCTAAATTTTGTAAATTTACATATACGAATTGTAGATAATAGATACCTAGTAAAACAGAAGGTTTTTATTATAACTGCAACAAACTTTTGTTCGGCGTTACTAACTTTTTATCTGATTTTGGAAATGTAACACAGATAACGTGAAAAACACAATGATGGCAGAGCCAATAAGCATAGGTAATAATTTTACACTAGAAAGACAAAGAAACAAAAGTAAACAAAAATAACGAGAACATACGAAGTGCAAAGTTTTGACATTCCAACAACGAGAAGAATTAACGTGCGATCGATAATCGTCCTAAATCAGTTGACTGTGAAACTCTTGAACAAAGGTTTCACAAAATGTTGTCATTGATGTTAGAACATGGATTATTGCCAACATTTAAAAATGGGGATGGTGGCTCAGTGGTATCGAGTATTCCTGTGGATTTGAGAACTCGGGTTCAATTCCTGCAATGTTTGCCACGTTAAAAGTACCCCTCCACTAACATCTTTGGAGGGAGGGCGTGTTTTGACGACTGGTAACCGGACTTTACTGGAAGAAATATATCACTTACCAAGATCTGCTACAGTAGAGTGTCACAGCCAATTATGGGTAAAATGCATGATGATATTTCATTCATATTATTTGTAGTGTTTACTATTATTATTTATTTATTAAATATATTAGAAATAACAATCAAACCAGTGGTACTAAAATTGTGTAAGGTAATCAGAAAAGAAATGAAATTGGAAATATGCTCAGAGTAATATATATATATAGGTGTTTCAAAATTATTGTAAAAAAAAATTATAGTATGTACTGATTACAACACAAAAAGATTTTTTCGAAATTCGCAAAAAATAATTGCACATTGCTTGAAACATTTTTCTTGCCACTGGACTGATAGCTTACAGTAATGAATAAAAATTGGTAAACATTGAAAGAACTTTGATTAAATAAAATAAATTTTAATGTTTACTTTTGTTTTATTCATTAACCTATCAATCCATTAGCTCAAAAAATGTTGCTTTAAGTAATGTGCAATTATTTTTGCGAATTTTGGAAAAAATCTTTTTTGCAGTGTATTCAGTAAATCAAATAATATATACCCTTTAATTTTCAATAATAATTTTGAAACAACCTGTATATATGCATTTTTTTATATAAAAGTATGCTTATAACAGTTATTTTTTCATCATTAATTGAAATTATGTTTTACAAAAAGTACTAATATGTATAAAACCTAAAAAAAAATAAAAATTTTCTAAATTAGTTTGATTTGAGACATTTCTCCAATTGTCGAAATTTTTTAAAAGTTGTATATGTGTGAAAAGTTTGAGACTCACTGTTGCAAAGCAACCCTCTATCTTTATGGCCTGGGCAATAGGGGAGTTTTTCGTCCAGCACGAATTATTTGCAAATCGTAACGAAATGGGACAAAAAGTAGATGATTTAAAACTTGTCGCCCGGCGAATTTTGCCTGACAAATGTGCATTCTTTTATTTTTCTAGCTGCGCTGCATTCTAGTTTCATGAGAAACATTTGAATATATTTGCATTTATATTAAAAGTGTCAAAGGTATTCTCTTAAAAGCTTCATTTATTTAATAAATAATTTAATTGATATTTTTCGCCTAACTTATTTTAATTATAAAGTTGAAATTTGTAAAATTTGTCGAGTGAAATAATGAAAGGGGTGGCCTTGCTGCTTCTGCCTCCCTTGTGAATTTTATATTAGCAAGTAATTAATTCACGTAGATTATTCGATGCAGTCATCTAGAATGAATGCTAATTTCAGCTCTTTGTGCAAAGAATTACAAAATACTGACAATCAGAATTGACTGTTTTATTTTCGCTAGACTATGCCACGTATGAATATGAACATTCATTTTTACACATTTATGCAAATGAAAACGTTGTCGGGTATTTTTTATTTTATAAAATATCGAATTTCTGATATTTTTCACTAGAATAGATACGTGCTGTTCAAAACAGAATTTCACAAAGACGTCAATGGAAATTTGCGCAGGTTTTCCGCTTCAAACATTCCTAATTTTTTTATTTTCGTATTGATCAGGAAAGTCGTCTTATTTTAAGAAAAATTCTATAGGAAGTGACATATTTTTTATCCACAATCAACTCATAATATGCATTTATTTATGCTCATTGCAACTGTATAAGGGACCAATTATACACTAGTGGAATAAAGTAATTTTATTCCACTGTTAAAAAAATGACTAATTAATGCACAGAAATAAGTCAAATTTATTGAATTACTTATTAATTTTAACATTTACATTTATATTAACACTTAAATCATTGTTCGTTTTATCTAATTTGATGTTCTCTTTCCAAAACGGCTGCTTTTTTCGGTTTTGTATCACTTACATTCACTCTTCAAATAAGCTGTCAGCTTGCTAAATTTTGAAATATTTATATTTACTCTTTTTCATACAATTCCTTAGACTTCGCTGGCAATAAACGCGAGTTGCTTCCCGAGCTTCTTCAAAAACTTATGTAGGAATAGAGTCAATTTCTTCCATTTTTTATCAAATTCATAAATTTTTTCAATGTAATAAACGATAAACAAACATCCTGTCATAGCAACAAATGCCACAGTAATTCATTTTTTTTGACAGCATGTATTTAGAATTTGATCATTTAAAAAATGACATTTTATAAAATGAATTAATTTTGAATAAAAGTTTTGATTGTGGATAAAACGTTATATTGTATTCGTGTTTTAGTTGCGCATTATCCACTCAAGATAATTAAATGCTCGAACTTCGTTCTCGCATTTAAACAATCTTTCGTGGATAAAACTTCACCTAAAACACTTATACAATAAATAACTATTATCTATTTTCAAAATATTGGTTTAATTTTACTTTTTTTAACCATTTTTATTTATTTAACTCCTTGTAGATAATTCAAAATTTAACAACATGCTATGACATCTGTCAAAATAATTTTTATCTGAGTAAAATCAATTTAATATCAGTCGCCAAAAAAATACGTGCAGAAAACGTAATGAAAACATTTGTTGTTTTCACTTCAATATCATGAAAAAAAGTATTGCTTTTTAATTGCACAAATAACATATTTTAAATAAAGGTAACATTTAGTTATATATTTATTTATTTATGTTACGCTATACAACAGGACCTTAATCCCAATTACAGTACAGGGTCCGCACTCACCGAGCCGCAGTGTAATAGTTTATATAATTTTTAGCTAGAGTGAGATTCGAACTCGAGATCTCTGGTTTCGAATTCCGTATCGCTATCCACACCACCCCGTACTGACGGACAAATATATTATAATGAGGAAAATTAGTTTTATCAACATTGCTTGTAAAATTACATTTCTCTTACTCAATTTAGTTGTGATAGTAACTATTTCTCTCACTAGTGATGAAAGTAAATAACTTTCCTCACTAGTGAGGAAAATGCTTTCTATACAACTAAATTGAGTGAGCGAAATATCATTTGACATGGTGACCAAGGAAACGTGATATGCATTTGCAAATTTTGCTAGAAATTAGAACCAGTTCTAAATTATTTTGTACATTTTTCTGAATGTTTATTTTTTGAAACAGAATAATATACATGATTTTCAACTAAATAATGCATCGTGTCAAACGGCCGTAAGAAGCGTTTCCATTTAGGGCAATGACAAAATTGTATAAAATGACGTCACAATTTTGTGTTTGCCATTTCAAATTGTCCGAAAAAATGAACAACGATAAAGATATGTAAAATCTTCTATCATATAGGTACGTTTAGATGTTTATATTGCTGTAATTATTGTCGTGTTATAAAAATGTGTAAAAGGTTAGCAACACCGGGTCGTTATTCAGTTTATGCTGAAATAATGTAGCAGAAAATACGTAATTTTCAATTTGTGTAAGATTTAAGCAAACCCACAAAATTTACTGTCGTCTTGTTTGCAACGCTACGCTATAAATTTTTCAGGATAAAAGTGACTTACTCCCGTGGGAGGAAATAACTTCGCACGCCACTGGTTGGCGCACATTGCACATTCACAGACACATTGCCAACTTTTAATAGCTCATAAAACTTATGTATCTAAGACCTGTTTGTTTTAGACATGGCAGACTTCTCTTCTTCATCTGCAACTTTATGTGTTAACAAAAGAGCTCTAGTTTATAATTTATGCATATTAACATCCAGTGCAGGCCGTTAGTGCTCAGAGCTTCGAAACTACTTTTCATACTCTCAAAAAAATATGTATTTATGTATCATATTTTTTACTTTTTTTTACTATTTTTAAAGTGTTGAATTATTGATTTCCCTAATTATTTTACATCAAAAAAGTAAATAGAACTTCTGCATTTTTTTATTCTTTTATAATTTTACTCTACCTGGAACCGGAAAATAACGGAAATGTTTATTGATAATTTTTAAAAAATCATCAGTGCCATGAACTAACAAAACAATAAATTCGCAAATAAATTTACAAAATTTTAAAATGTTCTTTTTGATCTGAGATCATGTAGAATCTACCATTAATTTTGTTTTTCTGTGGTATTGAAATACTGTATACCGGGTGGAACATCATACCTGTGTACATAGGCGATTAACATGGAAAAACAGTTTTTCCGTGCGCACTGCTCCCCAAATTATTTTAGCCAAAAATGCTTCAAATAAATGTTGTAGAGCATAAAATTCTGCATCTAAATCAATAAACAGAATTACATTTACATGCGTTGTAACGACAGAAATTAAATCAAAAAAAATTAAAAATTACGTTCAAAATATCAAATAGCCATGGAAGTGAAACAAAAATAGATAAATGCTTGACGTTTTTCTGTCTATTTGATATTTTACCCCCGACAAATTAATCATTCAATAAAATTCATACAAAAAACTTCATACCTATGATTACAATTTAATAATAAATAAACAATTGTACATTTCAATGAAACGTTTATTTCTTATAGGGTTGGTCATCTATTATAATTCAAATATCAAACAATAATTCTCTCAATAAAATAATCACTACAATTCATTATTACAATAAATATTCAAATAAACCTCCATTTTCAGCCAAGCAATAACCAAGTCTATTGTAGAAGAAATGTCGTACATTAGCGAGCTGCCTATTTGTGATTAAGGCGCACTTATCTACGATAGCTTCTCTCAAAGAATTAATATTTGGGTGGCGTTGCTTATATATTTTACATTTAAGATAACCCCATAAAAAAATCGCTAGGTGTTAAATCAGGAGATCTGTCAAACGTCAAGCATCTATCTATTTTTGTTTCACTTCCATGGCTATTTTATATTTTCAAAGTAATTTTTAATATTTGTATATTTAATTTCTGTCGTTATAACGCATGTAATTGTAATTCTGTTTATTGATTTAGATGCAGAATTTTATGCTCTACAGCATTTATTTGAAGCATTTTTGGCTAAAATAATTTGGGGAGCAATGCGCACGGAAAAACTGTTTTTTCATGTTAATCCCCTATGTACACAGGTATGATGTTCCACCCGGTATGTATTTCTTGATGGATAATGCAGTTCATTACACACGGCCGTAAGAAATCATTTATTTCTCACCGATTGTGGCCAAGCACATCGAAGTTGTCGTGGCAACTCAGCCGTGAGAAATAATTGATTATTCATAACACAAGTACATCAAGATACATATAACAACGCAACTAAAGTTTGACAATCACTTCATAATTTGTCATTACGCTGTTTACCCATTACTGGGTGTGGCACTCTGCCGTAACAGATCTCGGTAAGTGATATATTTCTTCGCGTGAAGTACGATTACCGGCCCTCAAAGATGTTAGAAGAGGGGGAGTTTTAACGTGGTGTAAATTGTTTGTCGCCTATTAGAATCAAAAGAAATTAAATAAAATGTTAATGTTTGCTTCAATAATGTACAATTACTATTGCGAAATTCTATTTGCGTTGTAATCAGTACATCAAATTAAGTGTGCAGAGTAATAAATAAAATAATAACGAAAGTTGTCAAGAAATTCATGAAAAGCAAAAGAAAGTTTATTTGAAATAAATATAGTTAGTTTCTTACCTTTGAGGCATATTTTGTTACGGCGGAAGTTAAGCCACGTTTCATTATGCATCCGGTTGTGGGTGCTTACGTTGAGCTGAATCTGTACTTGGATTTCAGCGCTTTTCAGTCCAGTGCAAGGTAATTTTACTCTGAAACATATCAAAACAAGTGCATGAAATTTTAATTATATATCAAACTTTTCTCATTAGATTTGTGGATATTTTTTCATCTGGTTTTCTCACAGATGTGTATATGTTCGAAGTTCTTTTCAAAATAAACTTTCAGACGTATTTGGGTTACCAAAACTTGCAATTTACTAAAAATATACAATTTTATTTAGAAACTGAATTTTACTGCATTTTCGTGGTATAATAAGAAATTGCAGTTCATTTATTTTATTTTATTTAAGTTGTGTAACAGTTCTTTCAATGTTAAATGTTTATTAATTTTTATTCATTATTGTAACCTATCAGTCCAGTGGCACCAACTATTGTCAACAATTTTGTGAATTCCAGAAATAATGGATTTAAAGCTCGACGAAGACATTGAAGGCCATTTTCTTGCAATTCAAGAAAATATATAAAATATTGCAAATGCTGCAAGTAATAACTTTTAATGAGTATATATTAGTTTTTTAACTTTACGGGTCTCTTCTATGAGCCTGTAAAATGTACAGGGCTACGCGCAATAATTACTCATTTACTTAGTTACCATAAATACCTATAAAGTGTCATTTATGTATATAGAAGGTGGAAATAAAATTGATTGATTGGAGATGTATGATGAAGGTAAGGTATGATTTGAGAATGTGTGAATTTGGGCAAATATATAAATCCCATCTGATTTGAAAGCTACTGAACCAAACCATTATTTAATTGTTCGTTAATAAATCAATTGGCTCGGCTAAACGTATTATATGCCCGAACCATAAAAATTAATTTAAAATAGCGATTTGATTTGATATTGCAAATTGCAAACGTGATAACAGTAATATTCAGCTGCGGTCATGTATATCGCATAAAACATAGGCTCTACTTTGTCAGCGAATAAAGGTTATTATTGGTCGGTTGCAGTTGCGCGTATATTTTACATTTATTGAACTATTCATCAGGAGTACGCAATAATTAAAACACATACGCACGTTCTTGTTTTATTGTGTCATTCGTGATTTTATTTATTGCTTTCGAATGACGATTGTACTCTGATATCCATCAGATGTTTTAATTAGATTTAATGGGAACATCGTTCAAAAGCATATTACATATTTGTTTGTCGCTATAAAAATGCTATATTTGTTTGCTTTGTTGAATTCCATGTTCAAAATTAATTTGGTTAACTTTTTAAATTGATATATAGCCAAATTAAATTGCACTGTTTGTTCACTTCAATTCTACTTTCAATAATAGTTTTTCATTAACTCATAATTTCGTTTGTTGCAAAACAATTACAGATATTTTGACGTTTTTGCAATCCTTTGATTTTGTAATTTTGATACTTTTTTTCATAATATATAGATTAACAATGACATCATTACTAAACGGCATATTTAACGTCTTTATAAATATCGTTACGAATCATACATGTATTCGTATTTTTATGAATATTTTAATAAATTGTGCATATTTCTATATTTTTACATGAATATATCTAATTTTATTATTTTGTACCTGGCGATAAAAGTGACTTCATTGTTTTATAGATAAAGAAACATTTAACATCAACTGTAGATGAAATAGAAAAACACAAAATATGTAAATTTAAATATGCCTTTACTACATCAGTAGATGTGGAAAGAAGTTATTGTATTTATAAGCTGGATAATTTAGAAAAACACCTGGTAATTTATTGTTTTCATAATTAATGCGAAATGTAATACTTGAGTTTGTTGTTATTATTATTTAATTGTTTATTTATTTAAAGAATGAAATTGTGTTTTCTCTTCTAAGTACATGAATATAAATTTTATTAAATCTCTAAAATTTAGTGAAAAATTTGCTTAAATGTCAATTTGGACACGGGGAATTCAATGCCGTTGAGTGCATCTTTCTTAGTTTTTTAGATATAGCTTCCAGAAGAACATTTTTCAGCATCAGATTTTCGACTTTTCCGAGGCTATATCTCAATAACTAATCAAGCTATTTAAATGCGGTAAACGGTATTGAATTGGAATTCAATACCGTTGAGTGTATTTTCATATTTTATTTGGTTTTTAAGATATATTTTCCGGAAAAATTTAATTTTACCTCATCAAATTATTGTACTTACCCGAAGCTATATATAAAAAAACTAAACATGATATGAAATGTCTGTCAACAATGATGTAAAATTTTGATTATTTGCAATGATTAATATATTAATGACAAATTTTTCTTTACTGCCTGTAGGCGGTAAATGCCTCATTTTATCCTCATATGTAAGTACGTAATAACGTACTTACTGTGCTGGTGGAAGACAAAATAATTTAGAAAGTTTTACAGCGGGAAATATATACATTACTTACGAGTAAATTATGTTTGTGCTATAAAACTTGTTAAAATTTGCACAAAACTGTAAAAATACGCTGTTATGTATACTAATATACTAATAATAATTGACAAGTCAATTGACCAAGAAACATTTAATAAAAATCATAATTAAAATTGTAATTTATTTATATAGTACTGTTTATTACATCCAATATTACTGAAAATGAAAAACCAACAACAAATAATAAACAAAACTACATCAAATTCAAAATAAAGGGGAAAATAAAGTAAAAGACGTAATGAAATGAAATAATATGTATTTATTTTATTTGTAAAGTAAAGTAAGCAAATTCTCCAGAACCCAGAATACCAAACTAGATATATTCATGTAATAATAGTAAGTAGCTATTTCTATTGAACAACAGATGTCGTGGCGGTTGCATTTAGATTATTTGACCGTATTATTTGGCTGTCAAATATTTTTAGTCAATTGACCACGGCACAACCCTAACTATAAGACGTATTGATTATAGAACAAAAATATATTTGTTTAAAATTCGCTAAATTAAGGATGGTTTACTTGAAATGAACATTTTTAGGGCCACTGGATTAGCGTACTTTATTGCATGACCTGCTGCATTTAACATAATTAAATTATTAATTACACAACATCAGGCATTTATTTGGTGTTGTTTAACAATTACTTGTAAGAAGATTTAAATAAAGTTATTAAAAATAGCTATCAACCAGTGGCTAACAAAATGTTGCCTTTAAATACGATGCAATTTTTTTGCGAATTTAAAAAATATAATTTTTGTTCCATAATCAGTACTTCTTATAGTATATACCCTATAATTTTTTTCCGAAAGTACAGATATACCCTGTATATATATATATATATATATGTATTAGGGTGGCCCTTATTTTGGGTAAGTTCGAATTTTGTCGGTTTCCACCCGAAATCTGGTTTAAAATCACAAAAAAGTAATAAATTATATTTTGAGATTTTAAAAATAAGTTTAACCCGTGCCTCTAGGCCACTTTCACTTATACACATTTACAAATAAACACTACAAATGATAAAATATATGTGGCTAAAAATATGATAAAATAAATTAAAAATGTTATAATCCATATGAATATTATTCAAAAACAGTCTAAAATAATCAAAACTAGTTTATAAAACAAAATTGTTGGAAAATAATCATTACTGTGAATCACTTTTTGCGTATTTAAAAAAACTCAATTTTTGTTAGTTTTTGAGCACCCGTTTAGCAATAAACAATCATATAAAATTATTATTTATTGTAATCGATCGATTCGTTATCTCATCTGGTTTAATTCCCGCTTGGAATTGTGTCAAAATATTGAAAAATAAACAAGTTATTGCATTTTGAATAGTCACTGCTCAGCAGTGATTTGGGAACTGAAGGGAAAAGTGAAAGTGGCCTAGAGGCACGGGTTAGACTTATTTTTAAAATCTCAAAAAATTAATTTATTACTTTTTTGTGATTTTAAACCAGATTTCGGGTGGAGACCGACAAAATTCGAACTTACCCAAAATAAGGGCCACCTTAATATGTATCTATATTTCTGTTTACAATTTTTATGAACATACGAGAATGATTCAGATTTTTAAATTACTCCACAAAATATACTTTTCATAACATTTTTCTTACATAAATATGGAAGTTGCACGTACCTAAACGTCTGTACCACCGTAGGAATGACACCTCTAGCTGAAATATTGACTTGTGGTGCCAGTAGGGCTCCCTGGCTGTCGTAGTCAATCGTCATCACGTACGGAAGCTGAAAAATTCATACGTTAGTATAGCAGAGCACATAGTCGTAACATAGGACATAAACTAAGCTTGTGCATCTTTCATGGCTCGGGATATTCTGACAGAATCGCAACGCGAAATTTACGGGAGGTCGCGAGGTATTTGCGAAAATGAAATGACCGAAAATTATTTAAGTATGTAATTTTTATTTCGATCGTAAAAACTTCAAACTGATTTCATAAAATCATTGTACAGATTTTACCAAAATCATAAAATGGAGAAATTTTATTTAATTATAGTAAAGTGCAAAGTGCCGACTAGACTTGGAAATAAACCAGTAAATAAATATATCATCACGCCTTTTACATATTACTAGATGTAATTATTGTTAATAAGATTATTCAAGTTCCAATTATTAATAAATCTATATTATATTGATGAAATCATTTTAATAAACCTGATACTATAATTAGATATAATAATATATAATAAGTGTTTACTTTATATTTTTATTAAACCTTGTTTCACCAAGTGTTGGATGACAATTAATTTTGTCTTTGTTGTTATTTAAATTAAATTTTTCGGTAGATGGCATGACCAGTTCCACAAAACTTCTCATGTCATCTTACTAGTTTGTTAGAGATCTTATTCTCTGCTGGCACAGTTCTTCGTCACCAGCTTCTTCACGTGAACTTTGTTCTAGGTGAAGAAGTGAGTTATACCATACTGATGAGCTCTAATAAGAGCGAAACGCGTCTATGGTTACTAACTGAACTGTGTTGGCCAGCCTCTGACGATGCCCTCATAAGGTGACTTGGAGGCTGAATTTTGTGAAACATAGCCAAGTGTTTACTTTATATTTTTACTATAATTATTGCTCCAAAAGCTCTTGATGGTTTCTAACGGATATTTTTGTTTTTCGAATTGACAGCACTGTTTCCAGCGACGGCCATTTTGATAGCTAACAGCTGATTTATGTTCAGTTTAATTTGCCTATTATCGACAGAGTACCAATTATTATTTGTTATATTAGAACGCATCGCTTCACTCGCGTATTAAACAAAAAAAGTCTGTGAAACGAATGCTCCATAATATTTGCATGATTTAATACTGCGTGATTTCGGGTGTGAGGAATGAATGAGCTTGTATGTAGGTTGTAGCGAGTGTCGTGTATCAGGATGAGAATGTTGGGTGAGGATTAATATTTTGATGAATCTGTTAGTGGATGTTATGATGAATTTCATACTTTGCCGGTAACATACAGGATGTAGAATTAAAATGTGGCGTATAGGGATTTCAATGTTATTTTTTAAATATTGCTGTATCTGTTTACCTATTCACTTTAGAGCAAAAGCGTAAATACAAAAATTGTTCAGAAATTGAAAACGCTTCCTATAAAGTAAATTTCATTACATAAATGTGAATAGTTCACGAAATATTAATTAAATGAAATTCAAAATTTATTCAAATTTTTTGTAGATTGCGTTGGAAAATTATACAAATGAACTGAATATTTGACATATTGTAAAAGAGTTTGACATTTGTTTGTTACAGTGTTGTAATATTTGTTGAACAAGTTTTTGAAGATTATTGTAAAGAAATAATGAATAATCTTAGCACGCAAGAAAAAATTTAATGTATTGAGTGGTATTTTGCGGGAAATTCAGTCCATTTGTTTAATTTTCCAACGCAATCTACAAAAAATTTGAATAAATTTCGAATTTCATTTAATTAATATCTCGTGAAATATTCACATTTATGTAATGAATTTTACTTTGTAGGAAGCGTTTTCAATTTCTGAACAATTTTTGTATTTACGCTTTTGCTCTAAAGTGAATAGGTAAAGAGATACAGCAATATTTAAAAAATAACATTGAAATCCCTATACGCCACATTTCAATTCTACACCCTGTATATAATATCTTAAAAATGAACAGCGGACAAAATTTGGCGAAGTAGGTGGCTCAGTGGTATCGAGTCAGACTGTGGATTTGAGAATCCAGGTTCGATCTCCACAGCCAACAAACCATTTGCACCACTGAAATTACCCCTTTATTATTTTTGAGGGTCGTGACTTGACAGCTGGTAACCGCACTTTATCCATATAAATATATCATTTAACAAGATCTGCTACAGGCTGTCGTCTCCAGTAATGGGTAACAGGAGTGATGATTGTACTCGCTTATTTTAAATATTGTCGAATTTATTTTTACAAAATTATTGGTATATATATATATATATATATATATACGGTGATCTACATAGAACAAAAAGATTATATTCGCAAAATTTAGTGTAATTTTTCTGAAGAAATCATTTTTAGTACCACTGGTTTAATGTTATTTCTAATTAAACTAAAATTGTAAACACCACAATAGTCAATTTATTTATTATACAAAACGAGATAACTTTTTATAATGTTTACAAGTATAATTTATACCACCCTTAATCTGTATATCCCAGACATGGCCAAACTTTTTGATATGTGGGTCATATTTTGGTTGGAAAATTGCTCGCGGACCAATCACAACACAGCTAATTATATAGGACATACTATGTAAAAAGTATATGTAAGAAAATAATATAAAAATTCCAGGATAAATTATAGTTATCAGTAGCACAGAATACTAAAATTCATCATCTAAAATCATATATAAAGTAATTATGCAATACAAAAAGTTGCTATTAAAGTATCGATCGATTACGGATCATGATCTACTTACGGAATTGGAAGGAATTATTTTTAACGCCTTCATGTCAACTTTCTTGTCAATTACGTAATTTTTGACGATTTTGAAATCATAATAACTCAACAGTATTTTATTGTGAAATATTGAAAATTTGTAAATGATATAGACATAATAACAGATGTATAAAAGTATTCATGAATATAATCGATGAAAAATAAAATAAATTAATTAATTTACACGCATTTGTTCTTGTTTATGTGTTTGGAAAAACAAAAATTAATTTTTATAAATGAGGATTTTGTTAATTGAATTGAAAATTCTTGATTTTTATTAATTAAAAACTAGGACGAAATTAAAATGTTTACTGATAATGAAAAGTAAATGTAAAATACATTTTAATTAATTAAAATTATATGACTTTTACTCGCTCTAACTAAATTCTTGCAGTATATGATTTTATAAATTAAATTAACATGATGGAGTTCACATTTATTTGTAAATGTAATTATTACACTTTGGAATTTTATTGGGCAATATTTATATTTAATATATTTGTAGGTATGTCTGTAGCATAATAAACACCAGATGTAGACGAGTATATATATACAGGCTGGTCCACCGGTGTGTATTTTGTTTTTACTCAGTTATTTTAAAAATTACTTAAAATTTTTTATACAGAGTTTTTTTGACATTAAAATGCCCACATTTCTGCGGTATAAGTTCTTCTACCGGGTGTTCGATTTTCGCGCAGTGATATGCAACTTTATATTTTTAAATGAAACATATTGTATATTTTTACAAAATTTAAAAAGTATTTTGTTTCTCTTTAAAACAGTTCTTATTTATTATAGTCCTAAAATGATCAGAACAGAAACTATTCATGTTTTCATTAATAAATAACAACACACAGAAAGTATGCAATAAATTCACTTGTTTAAACAATTTTTCATAATTATTACTTGCTTCTCTCACTTAGTTTATCGCACTTAATATGAAGTAAACATTTTTAGTGCCACTGGTTTGAAAGTTATTTCTAATATATTAATAATTAAGTTATAATTATAAACATTACTATCTTCCGGACACACCGAGCCGCAGTTTTTACACTGCCGTACTGCCGGTTTTCGTAGTCAAATGCTACATTATTTAAGGCGTATAAGTGCCTAGCTTATAGCGCCCGAGTGTGATAAATACATGTAACTGTATTTTACGACAAATCACACATTGTCGACAGGCTGATTCGAACTGACGAACCTTGGTTCGGGTGACGTCACAGTATGTTAAGAGATGTGCCTTAACACGCTCGGCCGCCGCGCCTTACCATAGTCGATGTATTTATTATATCAGATAAATGCTTGTTAGTAGTGTTATAATTATAATTTAATTATTAATATATTAGAAATAATTCTGGAACCAGTGGCACTAAAAATGTTTACTTCATAAATAGTGTGAATTTTGAAAAAAAATTTTTTTTGTTTCATAATCAGTATATTGGATTAAAATAAGTGCTATAAGTTGTGGAGCATCCTGTATAGCTAGTTAAAATCTTCAGTATATCGATAGTTTCACGCGTTGAGGAATTTGTTGGTCGATTACAAAACCATGCTATATAAATGTAGTGCATCCAACATCAAGTGGCGATTTACTCTGGCACTTTAATTAAAGATCAAGTAAGCAGGCAGCATTGCGCCCTTTGTCGCTCCACATCCCCACTCCTAAAGGTTTGCACTAATTTCTGCCATCTGTTTAATGAATCCTTTATTAGGGATTATAATTAACAGAAGGCCACTGACGAATTGTCTTTTGATATTTTTCTGTTTTGTTCTTTTTCTTCGTTTTATTCTGTTCTGTACTGTTTTCCATTGTTTTCCGAGTTTTCGATTTGCAGTATAGTAAATTTTTGTAATTTTGTCAACGTATTTTAGGCAATAATCGTTTGAGGAAAATTCCCTCGTAATGGAATTGTAACTGAAAATGAAATTGAAAGTAACGATTATTGCAGGTGCTTCTATTTGTTATTCTCTTTAACTTAGATAGAACCGTGAGATAATATCTGCTAAATCTAGCACATTTTTTTCTTAATCAGGATTTGAAATAAACTTAATACAAAAATGACTATTTAGTTACACTGATTTTCACTTTATTTACAACATTCTGTCAGTAATTCTGCTTCGTATCTTAACATTTTGATATTAAAAATAAACGTTTTAAATGAACCTTCATATTTTCTTCATAACGGGCACCTTAATAATTCAAAATTATTTTTTCTTTTTAAGCTTATTTTCAATTTAATTTCTATCATTATAAAGCATGCAAAAATAATTCTGTTTATTGATTTGAATATAGAATTTTATGGTCTACAACATTTATTTGAAGCTTTTTTCTCTAAAATAATAAGGGTAGCAGGAAATTATGAAAATATGATTTTACATGTTAAAGTTCGCTGATAATGCAATCTATCGAACTTCATATCGCTGTAGAAACAGCACTAGCATCAGCACCATATTGAGCCGGGCACCTACATATAGTAATTATATTTTATCAATTTTTATCTAATTGGGTAGGTGGCTCAGTGGTATCGAGTCGACCTGTGAATGTTAATTAAATCTACCCTTGTGGCTCCCCCACCACTAACATCTTTGGAGTCCGTGATTTGACGGCTGATAACCGCATTTCACGCAAAAAAATATACTACTTACCGAGATCTGCTAAGGCGGAGTGCCACACCCAGTAATGGGTAAAAGACGTGATGATATATTTAATAAAATTATTCTTATTCTCTGCTGGCACAGTCCTTCGTCACCAGCTTCTTCACGTGAACTTTGTTCTTAGTGAATAAATAAGTTATACCATACTGATAAGCTCTAATAAGAGCGAAACGCGTCTATGGTTACTAACTATCCTGGCCAGCCTCTGACGATGCCCTCATAAGGTGACTTGGAGGCTGAATTTTATGAGACTTAGCCAAGTGTTTAGTTTATATTTTATTAAACCTAGTTTCACCAAATGTATGGATGACAATTAATTTTGTCTTTGTTGTTAGTTAGATGCTATATTTATTTATATTTTATATTATCTAGAACCAGTTTGAAATAATTTCAAACAATAATTAGAATATATTTGCAACGGAATGGCATAGTTCATTTGTTTTATCACTGCAACAATACAAGGAGTACGAAGTCGAGGGTGTGTAAATTATAGCCAAGGGATGCCTCAGTCTCAGCCTCAGTGCGAAAAGCTAATTGAATTATTCGGGTCTCCAGCGCAGAGTACAAAGTTCTCACCATTCGCCAATCAAGACATGACGGTGATGACATGAGACGAAGACGAAGACGAAGACGAAGACAGTGAAGCGATGAGGAGACAATGCAAACACTGGCTTGATTTGTGTCCTATCAGAATATTATGAACACAACGGCAACTACGCACTTCCTGGTTTACCGGTACCGGTACCGGTTAGAGTTCAGCAAGATTCCGAAACTTCCCGGATCGAAATCAGTAAGGTTCAACACAATTATTATTCTTAGGATTTCGAATTCATTGAATAATAATTGAATTCTAGAGAAAAAAGCTTCAAATAAATGTTGTATAAAATGTTACATTAAAATCAATCAACAGAATTAACTTTGCATGCTTTATAACGACAGAAATTAGAAAATTAGTTTAAAAATAGGGATAGCCTTTGAAATAAAACAAAGTTAAACAAATAATATACGTTTTATCTGTCAGCAGAATAATTTTCTGTGTTTCTTGAATTTATTGCCAGTAGTTATTTATTAGTCTTTAATTAAAGTGAATCATAAGAAAAAATGTTGGATAATTACTCAATTAAAGAAAGAAATATATTTCTTAAGTTCTATTATAGTGGTAATAGTTTAAGACAAGTGAGGGATTTATTTGCGGGTTCGTACCCTCACAGGCCACTTCCTTTAATTCACACAATTCAAAGAGTTATTAATAATCAAAGAAAATATGGGTCACTGTTCCATTCTTGCCACAGTTGCAGATTTATTTGAGCACTTCATTTCAGATAAATGTTGTTGATAATAATAAAAAATAACGGTCCTTTTCAGGACAATCAACACTTTTACAAAAAGAATAAATTCTTTTACTACAATTTATTATAAAAATTATTTTTTCTTTTGACAATTTTGTTTCATTTCCAAGGTTAGCCTTATTTTGAAGCTAATTTTCAACATTTTCGATTTAATTTCTATCATTATAAAGCATACAAAATTAATTCTGTTTATTGATTTGATTGTAGAATTTTATACAACATTTATTTGAAGCTTTTTTTCTTTAAAATAATAAGGGTAGCAGGAAATGATAAAAATATGATTTTACAAGTCCTATGTGCCGATATTGCGGTCACTAGCCTGTATATACATTTCAGAAAAAAGTGAATCAACGGTCATTCTATTAGTTCGCTGATAATGCAATCTATCGAACTTCATATCGCTGTAGCAACAGCACCAGCACCAGCACCAGCATCAGCACCAACAATTCTGTAGCATTTCCCGTCACGGAGCCTTCGCCGTCGCTTGTCGTTTCCGTGTAACATCCGTTCGCCCCCAAACCCCAAACTGTTCTCTGTTCTCTGTTCTACAAGATTAGTAGATTACTGACAGCACCAAGCGCGGCCGAATCGATTTGTGTTCATCGGAAAACCATTTTGTTTACGTGTCGTCTCAATGAGTTCGCGATCCTTGATTCTGTTGAGGGTGGCGGTGCAAAGGGTGATATGGCGACGAGTTGAATTCCTTCGTCTTCCGGTTCCGGTGTGTTGCCGGATACACCGGGTGATAACGAAATAATAGCGGGATTTTTCAATAGATGGAGAATTGGAAAATGTTCAATTAAATCAGAACCACGAGTCGTTCAACTTTTTACTATTTTCATAGCTTTTGATTTCTTAAATTCTGTATTTAAATTAGAAATGGGCGAATATCAACCGCGAGTAGTCGAATGCCGCGAATATTGACATTATTCGATATTCGAGATTTTCGAATATTAACGTCAGTATAGCGAACATTCGAATACTTCGAATATCGCGCCATATGTTGACCGCAGTTTTTAACTATGTTTTTCTTTATCATTTGTACATAAAATGCAAGCAATTACAATACTTTGAAGTTATTAATAACAAAGATATTTTGTTTCAAAACCATGAAGACGTATCATATTTCAAATTTGTTTTTCGCCAACATTTGAAGTTTTCGTCTTTTTCTTTTTTGTTTTAATTTTATTTTATCTTAACAATTTCATTCAAATAATGAAAAGGACATAATTAAATAATTATTAATAATAAATAAATTAACTTTTAGGAGTATTCGAATATTCGAGATCTGATTAATATTCGTATTCGATATTCGAATTCGAGAAATTTGATATTCGCCCATCTCTAATTTAAATCCATTAATTGTTCTTGTGTGAAGTTTGCAATTAATTAATTGTATAGTTAGTTATTAGCAATGAATTCAAATTTGGGAAGATATTAAAACATTTGAAAGTTGATAGTTTAGTGCGACGAAAATATTCGGAAAATGTTGGAACGAGAATCGACATGGGAAAGTTTTGTATTTGACAGAGTTCGTTCATAAATTCCTGTTCTTTTGTTATTCGTGTGTACATGGATATGTGCAGAGCAGGACGATATGTTACGCCTAATCCATGTTGAGGCGATTTAATCTGATAGAAGCGCCAGGATATATGAATCGTCTAGTTTCAAAACCCGACAAATCCATTTAGGTTCATTTTGAGTAAGACGCAAAAAACGATTTTGATTATTTATAATAGCTTTTTTTTAGAAAAATGGTTACAGGATAATTCAATATACTATTCTAAATTAGAATGCAAAGAATTAGCTTAATATTTGTATAAACATTGATTTTATATAACATTTTAATGTGCACTTGTCGGGTTTTGCAACACAATATACGATTTGTCGGGTTTTGAAACATACATGATGTTATTTGGCGGGTTTTGAAACAAACAATATCGATATTATTAATAATAAATAACCAATTTTTCATCTTAGTGTAAAACACATTTTTATTTAATAAAGAAATAAAATTATCATTCTGACTAAACTATAAAAACAGGTACAAAAATATTGCACAACAGATACAAAAATTATTTATATTTAATTATTATTTAAACAATAAGGTCGGGAATTTCATCTGCACCTTCGCAATAATCATCAGCTTCATCGTTGTTATTTTGCTCTTCAGTTATATCTTGATCTATGAGCGTTTTGTAGAAATTTAAATGTTCTCGATTTTTCCAATTTTCTCCATAATGTTTTTTTAAAAGATTATCAACATCTCGTATTTTCACTTGTTTAATTAAGTTGCAATTGGGCAAGGGTAACGGATTTATCATGTTAGCAGATTTTCCTTTTCTGTATATTAGTTTAGGAAGTCCAATATTGCATTTGTAGGACTGTTCTCCTTGTATGGATATAACATTGTTTCTCCCTCGTTTTAATATAAATCGCTTGCTCATGTTGAATTGAAAATGCCACTGACTTGGGGGTTTTACTACTTGCTGAGAAGCGGACTTCCAATCCACAACTTTAACTTCTGTACCCAATTGATATACAGTTCCGTGGTCTTTAAAAATTTAGGCAAGATTATTGTATCTTTTTTTTTTAATCACTTTCTCTATCCTGCCAAATACTCTATCTGGAGGAATGTACGAATGTCCAACAACTGGAAATATTATTTCCACTGTTTGAATATTTTTTGCTGCATGGCAACTTAGCCACTTAATACACATTCCTATCATGATGGTGTTTTTGTTTTGACCACCACAACCATTGGCCATTAGGCGAACTGTACTAATATTAGTATTCTGAATATTGCAGAGTCGATGGAAAACTGCGCTAGCAATTTCATTAGCGCTTTTTGGCCTAATATTTTCAGTCCATGTGTATATATTGACGTTCTGTTTATTAAGTGGAGAATGTGAGTGGCCCGTAACAACTGTAAAATTATATATATAAAATTGACGACTGTAGTACACTGATTGATCTGGTATTTTAGGCAGTACATTATTTTTTTGGCAGTCAAATGATAAGATCAAAATATCATCATTGTCTTCCCTCAAGTAGTCATAAAATGCTTTCGCTCGTAACTTATGAATATATTTTTCTGTCATAAGTTTTCTTTTTACACTTTCTAGATTCTCCAATTTTATTTTTTCTCCTAGCTCTAAACATTTGGAGCATGCATCAGTCTGTGGTGATCCAAAACCAATATTATAGTTGCGGTTAAAAACTTCACGAAAGTAAGTTTCTTTAACTAGTACATTTGTTTCGGCGACTCTTTTATACATCCTCCACATTTTCCTAATATTTAAATCTGATGATAAATAGGTTCTTACAGCTGTTTTGCTTCGGCAATAGTGTAATTCCATAGTTTGAAATGATTCTATAAAATTCATTACACTGGTCTTTTTCGCAGCAAACTTAATTTTCTTCCGATCACCTCCTCGTTTCTCGGTAGCCATTACACCGGATTTAATATGTCGTTTAAGAACACCCAAAATTCTGTCTTTCTTTAGGGATAAAATATTCAAAAATGTTGTTCTGCATACTGGAATAAGTTCATTACAGGAATAATTTATAACAGCGTATGAGAGCGAAAATTTTCTTTTTGATTCTTCAGACGTAATTCTACTTCGTTTAGTATTTTTTATGTGACAATACTTCAGAATAAAATTATCTTGGTCGATTTTATTGGCAACTGAATAATATTTTTTATGAAATGTTTGAACATCCTTCATGGTTAATAATCTGCATTTATATGCTTTAGACAAATGTTTACAAGTTGGGTACTGTGGTAACGATTTAGCAGAATATCTGAAATAATTACAAGTAAAATTGGTAATGCAAAAACAATATTACCTAGTTTCTAACCTGTTCTTTTGCTCAACTTTTCTTTTCCATTCTTCTACTCGCTTTCCTTTTTTTCTTGCCAATTCAGGAGGCACTTTTTCAATTTTATTAGCCATACGTAAAATGAAAATTAATAATTTGTATTAACAAAAATAGCAAAAACACATTAACATCACGAAATAAATACTTTCCAAACAATCTGACTAGCATGACAGTGACAGTTGTCACATGATCGAATTGTGCACTCTCATTGGTCGGTACCAATTTGTCGGTGTTTGATACGAAATATGGAAGGGGACAGTTGAAATTTGTCGGGTTTTGAAACTAACCCCATATTTTGTACTTGTTTTTTCATATGATCTGGCGGGATTTGATAGAAAATATTTTGTTTGGGTTGTAGATATCGCTATAGGGAATTAGATGCAATGGCTATCTCAATTTTCATAAAAAGTGGATTTGTCGGGTTTTGAAACTAGAGGATTCATATCAGTTATTAGCCAATTAAAATGAAAAATAACTTGGTAGCCCCATCTCGTTTCTGATTTATTACTTTCATAGACTTTTGTGTATGAAAAGATTTTGATTTATTCATTGTTTTGCTGAAATTACTATTTGTTCCTGTTCCCAGCTCTATGACACAGAAATTCTGTTATTGTCCATTATTTATTGTAACATAAAAACAGCGTGTTTTAATATTACATGATATAATGATCTCGCATCAAAAATAATTTTTTTAAATTGGTAAAATTAAGTGCAGTTTACCTACAGTTAACATATTTAGTGCCACGGGTTTGAGAATTATTTCTAATGTATTAATAATTAAATTATAATTATAAACATTATAATAGTAAATCAGATAAATGATTATTTGTATTGTTTACAATTAAATATAAATATATTAGATATAATTATCAAGTTAGTAACATTAAAAATGTATACTTCATGTGACATGAAAAAATTTGCAAATCATGTAGTATCTGCAAGTAAATGTTCATTTATTTGAGTCCAGTTTCAGAAATTTTTAATAGAATTATAAATCTGAAACTGGACTCAAATAAATAAAAATTTACTTGAAAATTGTCTATACCCCAAAAAAATATAAAAATGCGTATTTTGCAATTATTACTAAAACTTCGACTGATACCAACATTTTGACAACAGATTCGTGTTCAGAATCATCAAATTCATAGGAAAACATATCCCGCATGTCTATTTTACGCTAACTGGCGACACAATAGAATTATTTTGCTATACCCCTATTTTCCGGTAGGCTTAAAACTTCAACCGCTCGGTGGCACGGGTTAATCATAAAAAAACACTGAATCCTTCTGGGAAACTCATTGTTTTTAATGTCTGGCGATCTAGGGGGTCCCGAAGAATATTCGAAGGTCGCTCAAATAACGGACACCCTAATATATATATATATATATATATATATATATATATATATATATATATTAAAGTTTTTATGAAAATTTTGTACAATTTTTAGTCCGCTGTACATGAGAGAAAGAAAATTAGATTTTCAGTTGTCCAATTTTCCAATACACGATTTAAAATAATATTTTAAAATGGAACGAATTATTAAACATTGTTTTTTTAGAAAGCATATTTTTCTTTTTTAAATTTTTTGTATTTGTTCCATTTCATGTTTAACAAAAGTATTATATTTAAAAAAAATAAAATTTCAGTAAAAACAAAGCAATCACTTCTGATATATTTGTTTAATAAAAATATATTTTCACGTAACGTGATGATATTTTAAGTACAGGCCTGGTTCTCATTTCGTACGAATAACAGGCAAACCTCGCGAAAATTAATCCACAAATCATAATTACTTGAAAATAATACCGACCGATGTGCTACAATTCCTAAGGCTTTGTTAAAATTCTAATCGAATTTTGAATACGGTTTGCGCATGACCGTTCGGTGTTCTGGACGCTATTCTCAATGCTTGCAAATGTTTTTTGCATCTATTTTCGATCTTATTGATGCAGCCATTACAGCTGTTCAATTTCCCTGAACAATTACAAAATAATAAGTATTTTTGCAACCGTCAAGTAATACAAGGAAATGTATAAAAGTTACATATGAATGTGACAATTGCGTTGTTAATACCGGTGTTCATTTTTCCGGGAAATTTCGAGGTCCGTAAGAGATATATCAAGTCGGTTAAATTGGAAAAAAGTTGTCATATCTGTTTCTCACTTTAATGATGTATTTCTTTTTTCGAAAAAATATATAGGTCACTAGATATAAACAAAAATTGATTTTCGTCGATTTGTACGTTTTGTTTAACTTTCAAAAATACATCTTTTACCACTTTTATTTCAAATATTTTTCGATAAAATAATTTGAAAACGTATGACATCACACATTATTATAAAATTACGTCATTTATTACGACCTTATTTTCTTGAAGACGCGTGGAACAATTGTCGATAAAGTAGATAATTATAATTTGGTTGAATGTCTTGATCAATTGATACTATACTATTCAACGAGCGTGTAATAATAGCTATTACTCATAGAGATAAAGTTTACGACATGCGTGTGGCGCAATTTATCCGAATTAGTAATAGTCATTATACGTGACTACTCAACTAGAAATTACACTTTTACGTCTAGATAAGCTTGAGGTTGAATTTTTGTTGCATTATTATAGCAACCTCGATATCTTTGTGAATAACAAATTATTACTCACGATCGTGAGTAATGAATCGCATTATCTGTCAAGAAGTGCTTTACATCTTATGTACCAAACGTAAACGGGTAACATAATAAAATATAATAAAATAAATAAATATATCATCACGCCTTTTACCCATTACCCATTACTCTGCCGAAGCAGATCTCGGTAAGTGATATATTTCTTCGCGTGAAGTACGGTTACCAGCCGTCAAATCACGGCTACCAAAGATGTTAGTGGAGGGGGAGCCACAGGGATAGATTTAATTTGGGGAAAATTGTTTGTCGGATGTGGGGATTTGGGAAAATTTGAAGTGAATTATTAGGTAGTAAATTTAAATTTTTGTCAATTATGTTGACAATTAAATAAAATTATAAACTCGGTCTTATAATCACTAATATTACGTAAATTATAAATTGAGCATATTTCAATATTTTTAAAATAGAAATCCAGTAGTACAAAAAAATTTGATTTGTTATAGAATAAGTATATCAAACACCCTGTATAATGTTTTTATTGTTTTCTATTTTTGTGTTAATTGAAAAGGTTAAATGTAAGAAAAGGCAAGACTGAATTTTGCCAAATAAAATTATATTATTATGTATTATTTAATCGTAGTAGAAAAACTAAATTTTCTGCAACTAATATTAGAATCCTTAGAATGATGATCCAGTTCTTCTAAAAATTTAGCAGGAACAGAACCACAAATATAAATAAAATAAATAAATATATCGTCACGCCTTTTATTCATTACTGGGTGTGGCACTATGCCGAAGCAGATTTCGGTAAGTGATATATGTTTTTGCGTGAAATGCGGTTACCAGCCGTCAAATCACGGCCTCCAAAGATGTTAGTAGAGGGAGAGCCACAGGGGTAGATTTAAATGAGTGAAAATTGTTTATCGGCTGTGGGGATCGAACCAGGATTCTCAAGAGCCACAGGCCGACTCGATACCACTGAGCTACCCCATAAATGAAAACCACAAATGAAAAGACAAAATTAGATTCTTCTTTAAGCAATGCAATTTTCCTTACGTTCACCAGAAAAAATCTTCTGTTCGTCAAGAGATCTCTTCTAATTTATTAACTCCTTGATTACAGTCGGTTCAACCGCTAGTGTCGCTAGTGTCACGGGGCTGAGCGTCACCGCGGTTAAATTGTACCTTTCGGCTGTAATGAACTCTGTAAATCTCCGTTTGTAGGTACGTACAGACGCCTACACACTTATACCACCGACACTGTGCTTAAGTAAAACATGAAGTCGCTGAATTGAACGCGCTAAAGCGTCCTGAAACAGTGGCGAACCGAGAAATGATTCCACAGGGCGCAGATAATATACAGGTTAAAGGCAAAGTAAAATGCAGTATCAAAATAAATAAATATATCATCACGCCTTTTACCCATTACTGGGCGTGGCACACTGCCGTAGTAGATCTCGGTAAGTGATATATTTCTTCACATGATGTGCGGTTACCAGTCGTTAAATCACGGCCCCCAAAGATATTAGTGGAGGGGGAACCACAGGGGTAGATATAAATTGGTGAAAATTGTTTGTCGGCTGTGGGGATCGAACCACGGTTCTCAAGATCCACAGGCCGACTCGATACCACTGAGCCACCTACTCCATAAAATGTTGATAAAATAGTTATTTATGATACTAGTACGTAAAGCTAGTCTATAGTTATGAACGGGTCAGAGTTAAAACACGAGCGTAAAACATCAAAAATAATATTAAAATTATCATTCTTGAATACTAAAAAATCCATCCTTATATTATTGAATTAAATAATGTTAAACGGTACATAATAGCACATTTTGTAACAAGTTTTCTAAATGTCTCTTTAGTTACAAGTGTATAAAAACGAGTATCTAAAGAGTTGATAAAATTTAGACAAATTAAGACAACAATAAAATTTAAGATTTTATGAATTATTTGAAAAGTAAGGTTAGGTTAAAATGAAAGCTGTACTCAATATGTCAGTTGTTAACTTGACGCTGTGACTAAAACAATTTGTCAACTTATCATTAAGATGATACTTAGTACCACGAAAACCAGTTTAATAATAGAGATGGAAAAAGTAATTTTAACTATTCGTTGCTGGGCAATCCATGAGTAATGAAATCTTGTTAGAAAACAGTCCTTTTCCAAACTTAAAAACAGCTAAATAAAAGTCAATTTTAAACACGGTTGTAGAAAAATAAAAGCAAATGAAGTGAGCCTTGCCAACAACACTCAATATTTAAATAAATGTATGAAATTAAAAAAAGGATCTCGGTAAGTGACATATTTCTTCGCGTGCAGTGCGGTAACCACCCGTCAAATCACAGTCTCCAAAGATGTGATGGGGGACCTACAAGGGTAGTTTTAATGTAGTGAAAATTATTTGTCGGATTCTCATATAATATATAACTTTAATTTTTGTTTCGAAGTATAAAAACACCCTCTATACAGGGAGTTTTACAATTTATGGCACTTATTTTAACCTCATATAGTACTTTCCGTTTTTTTTCAAAATTCATAAAATTAATGGTACTTTACATGAAGTAAACATTTTTAGTGCCACTAGTTTCAGTCATTTTGTAATAATCAATTATAATTATAACACTAATAATACGCATTTATCTGATGTTGTATAATGGATAAATGGACTATTGTAGTGTTTATAATTATAATTTAGTTATTAATATATTATTAAACCAGTGGCACATTTTGCTTTATGTAAAGTGCAAATAATTTAAAATTCTTTCCGTTTTATAATCACTACGTTGAGTAGTATATTAAGTTGTGAAACACTCTGTATATTTTTTATTATTATTTAAATATGTTTCTTTTGTACTTTTTAGGAGTTTTAGCTAATAAAATAGTATGAATATTTTAAAAATAATATAGAACTTAAAATGAAAATATAGTTCTTACATTGTATCTAGTATCTAGTGTATCATTTTAAAAAAGAGTCTCTATAAAATATGAATGGCAAAACATTGATTTGAAGGGTTATGAGCCCCCAGAGTCCTCTTTCACGATCCGCCACTGCATTGGTCGCCTGTACGCCTCTACAAGCGACACGAAATGGAGTTTTTCTTACATCTCTCGAGACCGTGAAATTAAAATAAGAAAAAAGACGGGAAAACGCCAAGGTGTGGGAAATAGCTCGAGCTGTTATTACTTTCTCTCTATTTTCCGCAAGCGAGAAAACTGTTTTCAGTACTACATAGTTTTTGTTGCGGCTTATTGCCAACCTAGCAGATTTTAAGAACTGTATTATTTACAAATAACTAGAAAATAACCAAGAAATGAATACTTGGTTCTTGAAAAGTCA
This sequence comes from Pterostichus niger, assembly GCA_947425015.1. NCBI lineage: Eukaryota > Metazoa > Arthropoda > Insecta > Coleoptera > Carabidae > Pterostichus > Pterostichus niger. The sequence goes on from OX380347.1 coordinate 17,236,999, forward strand.
AGAAGGGTTCCAAATATTAATTCTTGCAAATAAATAATGTTTTTGGGGCTACGGTCCCGTAATAGTTATTTACGTAACAAGTCCTGAAAGTTATACTTTCCTGGATGGGTAAGCGTAAGTATTTGAAGAGTTTATAAAACGTGTCACATACTATACTTTTCCTACGATCGCAAATTAAGACAACAACAAAATGTAAAGTTTTATGTATTATTTAAAAAGTAAGGTTACAATGCCTGAAGCTAGGTGGCTCAATGGTATCGACCTGGCCTGTGGATTTGAGACCCTGGGTTCGATTCCCACATCTGACAAACAATTTTCATCACATTAAAATTGCCCCTGTGGATCTCCCACCACTAACATCTTTGAAGGCCGTGATTTGACGACTGGTAACCGTATAAATATATCACTTACCGAGATATGCTTCGTCAAAGTGTCACGCTCAGTAATGGGTAAAAGGCGTGATGATAAATCATTGTCAAGTTCACCAAATATTTAAAATTAACGAAAATATTTTCCTTTTAGTCTATTTTATAAAATATTTCATTCTCTTCCAAAACAGATAATTTATCTTTATAAATTTGGTACTTTTTGTATGAAGTATTTCTCAAGTATGTATCAAACTGGGTAATTCTACAGCGCAAAGAACAAATTAATTGTTTAGGACAGTGTTGTATCGATTCATGTCAGCCACATTTATTTTTAAGTGCGTAGGGAAACAGTTGCAATCGAACACGACAAATGGTTAATAAATTATACATTTGTATTCGTTTCCCGTTGTCCGTCGCTTTATACCGGGTGTATGCTATTGTACGACCTATACGTTGTTGCAGTGGTTTGCAAACTGTCAATAATAAAAATATTACAATTATTGTTAGTTAAGATGGTTGACTATTAGTCAAAACTTTTTAGTTTTCTTATTAAAATTATCTTCAAACTTAAGGTTTTCGAAACAAAATATTCGTTTAAAGTTCCTTTTCTATTTTTTTTTTCGTTTAAAGTTTGGCAGTTCGGTAGTGTAGCTAGCATTATGGCATTTGCATCCGGAAATCTTGAATTCGAAACCTACTCAAGCTATAATTTATATAAACTGCCACACTGCGGCTCCGTGAGACTGGACCCTGTACTGTAATCCGTAAATGGTCAATTTTCTATTACAAAATTATAAACTGTAATTGAAAAACAAAGCTCATGTTCAGGTTCTGCCCATGTACACTCACCTACAGAAAAAAGAAGCAATGTTATAGTAATTCTTATTTTGAATGTCCCTTTTTAGAATATTTTCTATTGTTAAACAAATATTTTTGAGAAAAATGCTTGAAATAAAAGTGCTATAAATGTACTTTGAATTATTTTATTTCAAATAATTTAGGAACAGTTGACAGCGGAAGATAATTTAATAATATTTTGGAAATCACTGCAATTGATGTTACGAGTTACGGGGTGTGTGAGAAGTCGAGCGTAGGTTGCGCTTCGTTGTGCACGTTAGTAACGAATGGCTGCGTATAAACACTGCTGTATGATTTTATTATTTTTGTTATTATTGATTTATTATAATTGTATCGGCTTTGTGTGCGATATTTTTAAATGAGACCAGTCATACGTAAATTTTTTACGGTATAGTTTGTTCAAAAGTTAGGAACTGACAACCTCGAATATAATTAGTGCTTTTAAAAGCAGCTTTAGTAACAAGCTTACTTGATAAACACAGAGTACTTGTGGTTCAGATTTCATTGCTATTGGGATATTAAATTACTAAAAGATAGCGTTGATTATGGTTTAGTAATGGGCCATTTAATGAACTGTTTTATTTAGGAAAAAATTTATACGTAATTCTGTTTGTCACCAACAAATTATAGAAAATTTCTAAGTCTTAATAATTGAATGGATTTGTGTATGAAATTAAGAATTCGTCATTAGTCATTAGTTGAATATTATATCGCTATGGCTGTGGTGGCCGTGGTGCTTTATGTCATATAAAATCAATAAGAATAATCGTTCAATACATCTAGCTACAGTTAATTCTTACTGAAGGCAGTACTTCAATTTCGTGGTCTTTGTGGCGCGGCCACAAGTGTATAGCGTTTTAAAAAAGGAAACCAGCTCTTTACTTACAAGTTAAGTGGTCGCACGACATTTCGTGTTTCGTGATTGCTTGGATCTAATTACTTTACGTCCTATAAATGGAATTTTCTTTTTAAATGCACTTTAATTTAACCAGAACGACTATCTTTGTCATTTATATATATATATATATATATATATATATATATATATATATATATATATATATATATATATATAATGATTAAACTATTAAACATCATTAAAGTTATAAACTTTGCGTAAAAACTTTAAATCTAGCTTTTAATTTAGGTGAAATATTGACACTAGTCGTTTTACAATTTTAAACCCGACTTTCTGCGATTTTAGAATCTAAAGCGAACTGTTGTCCTTTACTTACTTATAAATAGAGATATTTTGAATATGTTTATTAGGGTGGTCCTTAATATGGATATTTTCGAATTTCTTTGCTCCCAGGAGCTCAAATGCTTCCAAATTGATAAAAAAAAATTCTCTGAAAGTTTGAGCTCTTATTAACTTTAAGATAGTCCGCGCTCCAACCTAAGTTTCTTATGGAAATAACATGGGAAAAATTCCATTTCTTTTTTAGAATTTTATAACTCAGCGACAAATGAATCAAAAGTAATAATTCGCTTCATGTCTTATTGTAAATTGACGCTCTACAAAAAAGGTTTCTTATAATTTTTCGATAAATCTATTGGCTCAAGAGTTATTCGAGCTCAAAGTTTAATTATTATATAATTATTAATAATATCAAGTATAATTATTAAGTAAATACTTATTTTATAAAATATATCAAATTTTTGTTGTAAAATTTTTATTTATGATAGAAAAAAGCAAATACAATGTTATTCTTGGAATTGAGATTAATATGTGTATTTACTTAATAATTATACTTGATATTATTAATAATTATATAATAATTAAACTTTGAGCTCGAATAACTCTTGAGCCAATAGATATAACGAAAAATTATAAGAAACCTTTTTTGTAGACCGTCAAATTTACAATAAGACATGAAGCGAATTATTACTTTTGATTCATTTGTCGCCGAGTTATAAAATTCTAAAAAAGAAATGGAATTTTTCCCATGTTATTTCCATAAGAAACTTAGGTTGGAGCGCGGACTATCTTAAAGTTAATATTAAGAGCTCAAACTTTCAGAGAATTTTTTTTTATCAATTTGGAAGCATTTGAGCTCCTGGGAGCAAAGAAATTCGAAAATATCCATATTAAGGACCACCCTAATGTTTATATATACAGGGTGTTTCACAACTTGGGGCAAAAAATTAAAGGGTATATTCTGTACGACGTGCTGATCATGAAACAAAAATATATTTTTTTTAAATCGCAAAACTATTTTCCATGTTTCTCAGTCCAAAATTTTTCGTTGCCACTGCCACTGGGTGGATGATTATGTTAAAGTTATTAATTAAATAAAATTCTATTATAAATAACTGCTAATAATTGAATTGTGTAATTATTTTTTCGTAGATGATACCTACTTCATTGTTTGTGTTTAATAGGAAAGCGAATCCAGTGCAGTACTACAAAAAATGTTTTAGGTTAACGACCCTTAATTTTTCGAATTTAAAATATTTTTGTTCCATGATCAGCACGTCGTACAGAATATACCCTTTATTTTTTTTGCGCTAAGTTGTGAAACACCTGTATATATTATATAAACTAAAAATGAATATATCATCACGCCTTTTACTCATTAGTGCGTGTGGTACTCTGCCTAAGCAGGTCTCGGTAAGTGACATATTTCTCCGCGTGAATTGCTATTACCAGCTGTCAAATCATGGCTCCCAAATATGTTGGGGGAGGGTGAACTACATAGGTAGTTTAATGTGATGAAAATTGTTTGTTGGCTGTAGGAATCGAACTCGGGTTCTCAAATCAACATCTCTTAAGATACATCGAATTAAATTTTTGAAAAATTATTTTTGTTATATCTACCCATATAGTTTGAGCCCGAACTATAGAAACAGCCTGTATATCCATCCATGTACGTATGTTATTTATGAAAATACATATCAAAATGTGAACTTAGTAATTTATTTATTATTTATTTAGTTTTAATTTTCAATTAAATCCTGACATAAAATTAAAAAAATTGATTAAAATGAAATAATAGATAAAAATACAATTGTGCTGTAGACAACGAATTTATTTTTACAAAAATATTTATTTACTTTGTCCGTATAAAACGGAATATAAACGTAACTTTGTGAAATAAAGTTGGAGTTAATTCAGTCTGGGCTGAGCTGGACATTTTAGCACCGCAAGCTTGTTCGAAACTTGGGTAATCTTATCGAAAAATGATGTCCGTGGGCCGAATTAGATCTCGCAGACTTAATCTAGAGCCGAGACGAAGTAACGTGGGCTTTAACCATTTTATGAGTGTCATTTTTCGTCAGGTAACCTAACCAAACCTTGGTGTCACATCTTTTTGCCTTTCGTGAATTTATTAGTTAATAAATGCTTTTTTTCTCTTTTAACGGTGCCTTACTCTATACTTGATTACTTCCTTGCATGGACTAGAAAATGTAATGTGATACTTTCAGAACCGTACTCACTGAATTTTACTTTTCCTTTAACGCAATGATTTATTTTTTATTTAAAAATTATTATTAAAAAAGAAATAAAAATATTCAAAAGTTGGTGACACTGAAATCTGAAATTTAAATTATGTTGGCATTTATAAGTCAGGTTAGAGTTTCATAATATTATCAATAATAAATAAATATATCATCACGCCTTATACCCATTACTGGGTGTGGCACTCTGCCTAAGCAGATTTTGGTAAGTGATATATTTTTTCGTGTGAAGTGCGGTTACCAGCCGTAAAATCACGGCCCAAAAAAATATTAGTGGTGGGGGAGCCACAGGGGTAGATTTAAAATAAATACCTTTAAATTTAAAAAGAAAAATGCTTTATTATTTGATCATAAAAAAGTGAATTATACTTATTTGAGCAATGACAGGTAAAATGATGCAACTAGTGTTAAAAGTATCACTTTATTACACGAGTGGGAAGCTTATAGCACCACATCGTAGGTGAGTTTTCCAAACCTATGAGTGCAATAAAAACAATTTTTCTAATGAAATTTCAAACGTCAAAGATATTTTTTCTATTTTGTGTTCATAAAGGAAGTTATACGCAACATTTTGTTTTAGACGGTTGGTAGTAGTGGGGGATAACAAGCTGAGAACATCACAATTTCAATTTAACTTCAATATCTGAACAATTGCATTTTGCATGACTGTCAATAACAGTTACCAACCACAACATTTCATACACAAATTGCCCTAAATTTACTCGTTTTAAAATATTACAATTTTTTTTTAAATCTTAATTTATAAATGACTCAAAATTGAAAAAATGGAAAACTCATTGGACGCGTGCGAAAAAACATCTTGTTCTTTAATATACTATATTTTCTATGTGACGTTAATTTTATTTTGTAGCACGCCGTGCAATAAACAATCTTTTTTGCACTGAAAATGAGTACAGAATTACTCACTTACAAAGAATTATATTAATATTAATTAAAATTTTAATATTAATTAAAATTTTAATACATGGGATAGGTGGCTCAGTGGTATCGAGTCGGCTTGTGGATCTTGAGAACCCTGGTTCGATCCCCATAGACGACAATTTTAACCAAAATTAAAATCTATCCCTGTGGCTCCCTCTCCATTAACACCTTTGGGGGCCGTGATTTGACGGCTGGGAACCGCATTTCACGAATAATATATCACTTACCGAGATCTGCTACGGCAGAGTGCCACACCCAGTCATGGATAAAAGGCGTGATGATATATTTATTTATAAATTTTAATATTTGTTATAAACATGTTTGAAGCTAGTATTTTGTTTATTCGATCTGTCAAATTAATAATTAATTAATACAAAAGTCTAACCAAAATATATGAGAGAATCAGATATATTTGATCAAATTGTTTGAATTGACGTTACATTTTTATTTTCATACTGATCGCGTGATATTAACTTCAGCAATAAATGTAAATAAAGTTTTAAAATGATATGTAGTTGAATTTATGTAAAATAAAATATTAGTATTAGTTTCTTTTCTTGCTTCTAAAATGATGAAATCATCATCATCATCATCATCAGCATCAGACGTGAATTCAGTTCGCATCAGAGATTATAAATATATCAATGTCAGTATCTGTTGTCTTGTTTGTTATTTGCGTTTTCAATTTGGGCGCGTTCACCCCTGTGTAAATAAGAGTGAAGATGAGAAATGAAAGGAACAACACGTAACATGGCCTGATCTCATTTTCTTCCTCTGACAGCCTATCGTTTGTCTTGCACATTCGGTGTTAGGTTCGCTTTGCTCGAATCGTGGTTCGTGGTTCGAGGATCTGGAATCAGGACTCTGATGTAACAGCGGTGTAGATTTCATCATTGCATTCAAAATCGAATATATAACAATGTTACCAATTTCATCTTTTTTTAATTTAATTGAAAGGAAAGGAAATATATATATATATATATATATATATCATCACGCCTTTTACCCTATCAGAGATGGTATTTGATATATGTATGTTCGTGAAGTGCGGTTAACAGCTGTCAAATTGCAGTCCCTAAAGAGGGTAGTGCAAAAGGGGGAGCCACAGGGATGATTTGAAATTAAATCTATTCGTACCTATCTCATCAAGTTGATAATTTACCACGTATATAGAATTACGATATTTTTTGAAAATGAACCAATGAAATGAAAGCTATTTTCATAGTTTTCCACTAGTGATAATTTGTCACTTTAATTACCAAAAAAATAAATGCTATTTTCATAAACTTCAAGTTAAAAATATATAGGGTGCTAACCGCGATACTGGACCATAGGAATTTAACATATAAAATCATATTTTTATAATTTCCTAATACTCTTATTATTTTAGAGAAAAAAGCTTCAAATACATATTGTAGAGCTTAAAGTTATACATTAAAATCAATAAACAGAATTAATTTTGCATGATTTTTAACGGAAAAATACTTTTAATGTTATTGATAATAACAAAAAACAACGATCCTTATCATTAAAATTAATCATTCAAAATTATTTTTTCTTCCTACAATTTTGTTTAATATCCCTATTTTAAAACTAATTTTCAATTTAATTTCTTCCGTTATAAAGCATGCAAAATTAATTATGTTTATTGATTTTAATGTGGAATTTTATGCTCTACAACATTTATTTGAAGCTTTTTTTTCTAAAATAATAAAGGAAGCAGGAAATTATAAAAATATGATTTTACATGTTAAAGTTCTATGTTCTTTGTATATTTATTGCGCGGAATGTACTTAAATATTAAGTAGAGTCATAACTTCCAGAGTTTAAGTTCATAATGGAATAGACAGAGGGCAGCTATATCGCCGACAGAGAGTTGCAGTTATGCTTCATGTTATTGTTATTAATATAAAGTGTTTCATTTGTAAAGTTAGTGCAATAAAACGAATAAAATTATTTACATCTTTCATTTAACATTTGTAAAACATAGTTTATAGAGTGAGTAAATATATAGTCATCACAATATAATAATACAATACTTATTTAACCTCTAATTTGGTTTCAGGTTTTATGATATTCCTGCCAAGCAGTACTCCATCCAATGTAAGTAATTTTTATAATTATTATAGTTTTCCAGAACTATTTACTTATGTCAACATAAATCAATCCCTAGCATGTTGATCAATTACAACCTTAAATATTTTGACATTTAAAATGAAAGAACCTAGGCTACATACTTCATATTTTGTTTACATTTTATAAAATTTCTGACTTACTATCTACATTGAAGCTATAAAAATGCTAAAATAACAATAACAATAAAATGCTGAAAAAAGCATAACATTGTGAAAATATATACAAGTATTTCCGGACATTTCCATAAAATTTCACACTTGAAGGAATTGACGACTTACAAAACATAAACACAAAAACCCTGTTACTGACTGTAGAATTGGCAACAAGGCGACATTTGGCGAACTCGGGACGTTGACAGATAATTTTTGCAAACTAGATTCGAGTGTGGCGACATCTGTTGGGGTTCTATGCACTGTACTACCCTTGTAACATGTGCTACCCCGATTTTAGGGTTGTAGAAGAGCTGTTAAGGGTTGAACAGTTCTGAAACAGGTGGTGTGTAGTTGTATATGCATATTTTGTGGATTTGCAGTGCTCGAAATTGAAAATTTCTTGAACTGAAATTATTATGCGACTAAATAGATATGGGGTAGGTGGCTCAACTGTATCGAGTCGGCATGTGGATCTTGAGAACCCTGGTTCGATCCCCACAGCCGACAAACAATTTTCACCAATTTAAATCTACCCCTGTGGCTCCCCCTCCACTAATATCTTTGGGAGCCGTGATTTGACGGCTGGTAACCACACTTCACGCCAAAAAATATATCACTTACCGAGATCTGCCACACCCAGTAATGGGTAAAAAATTTATTTATCTAAATAGATACTATTGATACCTAACCTTTAGAGCAGAAGATTATTTTCTATGGGGGTACATTTTCGAAATATAACATGAACCGGAATGGAGAAATCTTAATGTTTTTCAGGAACCCAAACAATAATTTTATTAATTTTTTGAAATTTTGCTCCGGTAAATTTAAAGTTTTGCTAACGAAACGTGTTCAAATGGCATCGTTTTTCATTGAATTTTGTAGTTCTGGACGAGGTCGCGTTGCAACGGTAATTTTATTTGTTTATGGACAATGAATTAGGACATTTAAAATTATAATTCATAATTAATTTTGAAACTAATTAATAATCGAAAGTAGCGCTGCAATGCGTTAGGTTCAGAATTACAAACTATAACGAAAAATAATGTGTATTTAGATGTCTTTGGTATTTAATTTATTTATGCCAGGGTTGGCCTGATTTAAATAAATCTGATTTTTATTTTTAAAATCATAGATTTTTTTCTGGTGAAAGTTGAAAGCGTAACAGTGTTATATGCAGTGTGCTAGCTTAGGTGGGATTCAAACTCGGCATCTTTGGATTCGAATGCCGCAACGCTAACCCCATCACAATTACCATTAATCTTATAAATCACGTAAAAATAATTTGTTATATTATTGTTAACTTATATTGATAGATATAATACCTCAATAAGAACTTGTGAATTTTGCGTCACTATAGCGAGTATAGAACATGGTATATAAAACAAGGTAACTGAGAAAAGGCATTGGGCCCTTGCTGCATATAAACTTTGAAATATGATGCCGATGGAAATGGAATACACGAGATTTTCTTCATGAATATTTCAAGTGAATTCAAGAGATAGCGAACAAAGAAGCGCGATCGTTTTTTAATATATATTGAGACTCAGTGACGAACTGGCCCAAATGGCAATTGTTATCATCTGTGGCGCTACAGCCCAAATCGGGCCTGGGCCTACCGGACACACCGAGCCGCAGTTTTTACACTGCCGTACTGCCGGTTTTCGTAGTCAAATGCTACATTATTTAAGGCGTATAAGTGACTAGCTTATAGCGCCCGAGTGTGATAAATACATGTAGCTGTATTTTTTTATACTTAACGACAAATCACACATTGTCGACAGGCGGATTCGAACTGACGAACCTTGGTTCGGGTGACGTCACAGTATGTTAAGAGATGTGCCTTAACACGCTCGGCCACCGCGCCTGGCAATTGTTAACGATTTTAAATATATTTTTGGGCCATTGTAATTGTACTAACAACGTCATTAATTGATCATTTATTACGCCTTTTAAAAATACAAACTCTTATATTTATTTGTGTATCTAGGACCCGAAATGATTGTTTGTGTGCGTCGAAGAAAAAGTTCGACGGCTGAGGCACACAATTTGTATAATGTTAATTGAAAAACATCAAAATTTATTACAAATTGAATTTTTAAATGATTATTATAAATATAAATGTGTAAACAAGGAGACGTTTTTTTTTAAAAAAATAGTAATTTATTTATCTGCAGCCTTTTGTAACTGTATTTTTGATTGGTTTAGAAGCCCGCCAAAGTAGCTGACAGACCAGTTATGTATTTTTGTTGGGCTGTTTACACAAAGTTGAGTTTTACGGGCTGAATTGTGCGCGTAAATATCAACTATGTTTGATAGTTGTGTGAAAACTAAATAAAATTACATTGAGTTTTAATCATACAATATACAGAGTGTTTCTAAACTTGATGATCAAACTTAAAAGGTATATATTATATGGTGTACAGATTTTTTTAAATTGGCAAAATATGGGTGGTTTATTTAAAGTATACATTTTTAATACCACTGATTTGATAGTTATTCCCAAATATGTACAATTAAATTATAATAATTGTACAAATTATTCCTATATACAACAGAAAAATGACTATTTGTAGTGTTTACAATTATAATTTATTTATAAATGTATGTTATTATCAAGTTTTCTGTACGCTTGCGTAATGTTTCCTTTTTCTGTTTGAAATATCTTTTAAAACGTATTAATATGGTTAATAAGGAAGGTGCAAAATTCATCTAAAAGTATAAGGTACTGCCAACTACTAATTTCTACCAAATGTCAAAAATGAAATCATGATTACTTTTATAATAAATAGATGATGACAGCTATCAAATTGATAGTTTGTCACTATAAATTAGCGTTTTAGTTCCAGCATTCTTAAAAATGTATATATTCTCACTGTTTGTCCTCCGGGTGAAATGGTGCTAGTCCGCCTCTGGTACGCTGCACATGCGCAAATAACTCGTAACAATCTGTAAACTTTGTAAAATCGACACTACTTTCAATTGTTTTCACGGATCGGCAGTTGAAGTTTATTAAATTTGCGATGTACAAGTTTTGCTAACTGATTTTTTTGTGTTAATTTAAAAAAAATTGTTAAAAGTTTTTAGTTTTAATAACAGTTCGAGTTCGAGCTTTACAGTCTGTCAGGCACTGTTCACTGCTGTTAGTTTTTAGAAAATGCAAATAAAAAATTCTTTCAATAAAAACAAGTACGAATACATTTTTCCGGAACGCAAACATTTTTAATTAGTGAATTTCAAGTTTTAATTACATTCGTCCAAATTAACAATTAGTAAAAACTATACTTTGTTTCTCTATTATTCGTGAAAACTAAAATAGTTTTCGTTGTAATATAACTCTTAAATTGTAAATTTAATTAAAATTAATTTCATTGTAATTTGTTAGTTTTGCCGATAGATTCACTGTTGTAATAAAAATCTTAATAGTTTAAAGATCAATGGAATAAACATGAGCTCCCTTTTGACAATGTATATTTTTCCTTTTTGAACCTTAAACTTTAGGTCAAGGAAATCTTTTATATTTAGTATTTAGTCAGTAAACAGAATTGTAATTGTAACAAATATCCTAGCAACGACAAATAATAAACAAAAAACCTTGCGACTGAATACAACAAACAAATTTCAAACTGAGTGATATTGTTTTCCAGTTTTATCGGTAAAAAATAATTAATTTATTGTAGATTGTTATATCGTAATTAGTAACATAAACAACTGTACAAATTTAACAATGAATATAAAAGTAAAAAAGGTTCTCTAATAAATTGTATTTGTATATTGTATGATATAAGTGTGTGAAAGGATTTTTTATGCACTCCTCACCTTCGGCTCGTGCCTTAAACTTTGCAACTCATGCATAAAAGCCATACTTCACGCACTTGTATCATAAATAACTATTATCTACGAGAGCGTAAAGCATCTTTAGTCACGAGCGGGTTAAAGTTAAAACACGGGCGAAACGAATATTTTACGACTCGCGGTAAAATCTGTACAATTGCATTTATTCAACACGTTGTTTCTCAATTTTCTTCAAATAAAGTATTATTAGTTTTTATTTGTTTGTATAAAGAAAAAATACTCTTTCGATTGGGTTAAAAAAAATCATAGCATGCCATAAAAAAAATGTCGTCTACTTCAATGTGAAAAAATGACTATCGATAAAAACTATCTGATCTCAAAATATCCGCAATCATAAACCCTCGAAACTTTCTTTTAAATGATTATTTCAGGAGATAATGTCAATATTCCTTACTTATTTTACACCCTGTATACATAGGAAATTCAATCCTAAAAAATAGTTATTTGTGTATTAAGAGCGTAAAGTGATTGTTTGTTACTTCGGCTCGCGCTGCAATAGTGTAAGAGGAACAAATATACTTTAGGCTCGTGATACACACATCATTTTTTCTACGATCTTAAAATTATTCAAAAACGTATGCGTTCTGAAAATAAATTCATTCTGTCAACTGTCAATATGACAAGTTTCTGTTTTGTTTGTATCCCTGGTAACTATTGAAATAAGCGCACATTTAATATCTTTTTCGCGCATTGCCATTGGAAACGCGCGCATTTAACTTCTTTTTCGCGCGTTGCCATTGCAGACGCGCAAAAAAGATATTTTTCGATTGTTCCACAGAAAACGTCAACTTTACGATGACAAATGAAAGCGTAATTGTCAACTTTTCATAGCAATCGTAGAAAAAATATATTTTATTTTGTTGTTACTCTGCACAACAAGAACTTTATCTCAATTCTAGTAAATAATATGTGATTAAATGCGGTTGCTGGCTGGTAGACTTGAACCTGGGCCTGCCCGGGTGTCTTACGTCACAACAAGCAGTAATTTACCGCATCGACAAACTAACTCATTTTATTTATCAAGAAAAGCACATATAATAAATGTATTACTTAATGATTGTAGAAAAACAAACAAATTTAAAAATGGTTATGAGTGCAATCTCAATTTCGTAAATTCTATCGAATTTTGTTGCACTTATTCTTTGGTAAATCCGTCGTTTACCTTTACCTTTCCACGAAAGTCTCCCTATTGCCTTTGACGTAAACTCGCAAACCAGCAAAACTGTACACAAACTTCGAGAGGCCTATTACGAGGCAAAGTGCTTAAAACGTCGAATGTATTACATGCATAATGCATAAAAGTGTATAGCATGGTGCTAGACGCTCTACGCATAGTATGCTTGTGGCTTTGCTGCTTTTCTGCTTTCCTGCTTTCCTGTTCCTTGTTTGTCTACGCTTATACGCTCTTAACGAAACTAAACTGAATTCTGTGTCCCACCCCACGCTGTGTCATGGATAACTCTGTGGATAGAGGAGGGAAGTATCAACGTAATGGGGTCCTCCGCTATTTTTTTCTTATTTTTAAAATGAAACTTCATTTAAATTGAAAACAAAGTACAGTCCTAGAAAGTCTTAATTAATATTCATTGAGCCGTAATGACTGTTTTTAATTTTGTGACGTCAGACTTAAGTAAATATGAATCTCAAACAGCGGAGCTCAAATATAATTGTAGTCACATGTATGATCTACTTTATCATTTAGAAAAATATATTGGCTATCAGTTATTTCAGAAAGAAATATAAATAAACTAAGGTTATTTCCAAACTTTTAATCATCAGATTTTCTACTTTTCCGAGGCTATAGCTCAAAAACTAAGCAGGCTATAGAGATGCGTTCAATGACATTGAATTTCTCGTGATTAATTTAACTTATAAGCAAGTTTACAGCAATTTTTAAAATTTTAAAATTTTCTAAAACAGTGACTTATGACTTATAAGGATTACACCATAGAATTCAGCAGGTCAAATACACATTAGATTGGATATCCATCAGGTTGGGTCGAGTTGAACACCCATTAGCTCGGGTCGAGTTAGATATCTACCAGCCGGGTTAGAATTTTTATTGAAAATGCTCGTCTTTATAATGGAGATTCCAATGCTGAACCAAAAGAAAATATAGTATGACAGATAAAAATGGTAATTTATTTTATTTTTTGACATATATATTTATTATGATTGACGTTATTGAAAAACAATAAATTATAAAAATAATCATTAATTATAAATCTGACATACGTCAATATATTTAGATTAATTAAAATTAATAACAAACAAGTGAATAAATAAGTCAATCAAGTAATTAAATTTAATGAAATAATTGTGTAGAACCATTAGTTAGAACAACTGCCGAATTTAAAAACACCCTCAACAGGAAGATAATTAAAAAAAACGAAAATTAATCGCAGAAAATCAAGCCAATGATGCACTAATAAAATTTTAATTAACGTTTTAGCAGAACTGCAGATAATTTATCCAATCTTTAATCAAACTGCCTTGCTGGCAAAAGCAGCGTAATAGTTCGATAATCTACCGCTAGAGGCGCGGCTTCCCTTTGTGACAAGAAGAATTTTTGGTATTCAATTAAATTCGTACTTCTGTCACTAGAGTGTCAAGATTTTTCTCTACAGACTTTTATTCCGCGTCGGAATGCGATTTGTCAATGTAACAAAATGTTCAAAGCGTTTAGTACGACTGCAGTGACCCAATACAGTGGCGTCACCATACGGATGAAGTTGCCAATAATTGCGGCCAGTTACCAGAAATTCTCCGGCATATTTCATTTTTTTTCTCTGCTGGCGTAAATATTAATTTTATTTTTAGTTTTTTGGTGTGCATTGCTTCTCAATTAATTTTGCAGGAAAATACTTCAAATAAAAGTTATAAAGAATAGAATATAAAACACATTTAATATGTTTGTTTAATTGACTGTTTACCTACAATTGTGTGAAATTCACTTTCAAACAAGCGCTGGGCGACACACTTTTTCTTTCTTATCTTTTAATTTGTTTACTGTTCTTACATCGAATGTTTCATTGCCACTGGACTGATCATCACGCCTTTTACCCATCACTGGGTGTGGCACTCTGCCTAAGCAGATCTCGGTAAGTGATATATTTTTTCGCGTGAAGTGCGGTTACCAGCCGTCAAATCTCGGCCTTCAAAGATATTATGGAGAGAGAGCCACAGGGGTAGATTTAAATTGGTGAAAATTGTTTGTCGGCTGTGGGTATCGAACTAGGATTCTCAAGGTCCACAGGCCGACTCGATATATATATATATATATATATATATATATATATATATATATATATATATATATATATATATATATATATATATATATATGCTATGAAAGAAACAAATGAAAAAACATAAATATTCCTCACCAATTAACGAAATTCTTTACAAAATAAATTCCCATATGATAATGAATAAAACGAACAAAAATATGATGTTTTTCTGTAGTGTGTCCCTTAAATGAATTTCCTAGCGCCGCTAGTGGCAAAATATCGAATTTTTCCTCCAGCCTCGGTTAAATGTTTTGGCGATGTTTCAAACATTTCACATGCGAGTTTATTAAATATTACTTGGAACACTGGATTGAAATTGGAACGAACAAACCAACTCTTTTCAGCTTTCAGAGATTTTAACGAGAAAAACAAATACAACGTCACGCCTTTCTCAAACAAATTAAATAAATAATTGTATTATCATGCCGTTTACAAATACAGGGTTTTAATTAACCTACGAAAAAATAATCTACAACATTCGCTTAATTAAAAAAAACTGTAGCTTTATAAAGACTTTCCACAGATTAGAATAGTTACGACAATGGCACGTAAGTTTATGCATCTGCTTCGAATTCTGCATGAATATATAAATATATAATCACACTGTTTTCAAGTAAATAGTTTTCTTAATTGCTTTTTCGTTAGCTTAAAAAAAAACATTAAAAAAATTATGCAGAATGCAAGGATGGCCGATAAATCATACATATGTGAAAAAAATAATTATTTACTTAATTTAGTTGTGATAGTAACCGTTTCTCCCAATTATTTAAGAAAAAAAAATATATGTTAATAATTTTCTTATAAGCCGTATTTACTTTAAGGAAAAGTATGCTTCAGTTGAATTTTCAATGAAAAGTTATAAATAAAGTAAGAGTGATTATTTATTTTGTTTAAGATTTAAAACGCCTTTTACCCATTACTGGATGTGGCAATCCGCCGTAACAGATCTCGATAAGTGATATATTTATTTGCGTAAAGTGCGATTACCGGTCGTCAAATCACGTCAAAAACTTGACAATATTATCATTAAATATCTAAATAGCTTTCTCACTGTCTTAATAATATATTATGTTACAAGTTTTATAAACATCATCAGATAATATTTATATTTTTGTAATTATTATTGAATCGATCGAGCAACTGATCAAACTTTTAGTAATTCAACTAATTAAAATGTAATTTAAAATACAATTTAACGTATGTGAGCGTTTAGTATCAGAATGATATTAAATCAGAAACGAAAGTCGTGCTAAAATATTCTTTAATTATTTCTAAAATGATGGAAATTTTCGCTGGTGTGTATTAATAAGGGAGCTTGTTGTTTTTTATTATTCGTATGCACATTCGTGTAAAGTAATCTAGTTTTTTCTTGTTATTTCTATAAATATCAAATGTCTCTGGACTTACTTATAAACTTGGCATTTTATTGTATCTGATAAATTGTAGCGTGCAAAAATATTTTATGTAAATTTTATGGTAGCATTGTGTTCTAATGAAGCCATTTATAATTTTAGATACTTTATCTAAGTTGACCGAATAATACCGCGCATAGATAACAAAATAGCATTTATAGACTTGCTATATTTATTCAAGCGCATTGTGATTGAGTCTAAATTATTAAGATCACTTATATAGAATTTGGATATTTTACAACTTTTTCTAATTTTGAAATGATGACATTTTCAAGTTTGCTTTCAAGTGATGCGTGATTTGATCAAATATATCATCACTCCTTTTACCCATTACTAGGTGTAGCATGGTCCCGTAGCAGATCTCGATAGGTGATATATTTTGCGCTTGAAGTGTAGTTACCAGCTGTCAAATATATTAGTAGAAGAGATGCTATATGGGTAATTTTAAATTACAATCAATAGATATATCATATATCATCACTCCTTTACCCAATACTGGTTGTGGCACTCTGCCGTAGCAGATCTCCTTAAGTTATATATTTCGCGCAGTTACCAGCCGTCAAATTACATACCCCAAAGATGTTAGTAGAGGAAAAGGCCAAGGGGTAATTTTAAATAAATATATATATATATATATATATATATATATATATATATATATATATATATATATATATATATATATATATCACACCTTTTACCCATTACTGGTTGTGGCATTCTGCAATGGCAAGTCTCCTTAAGTGAAATATTTCGCGCGGTTACCAGCCGTCAAATCACACACCCCAAAGATGTTAGTAGAGGAAAGGCCAGGGGATAATTTTAAATAAGTAAATATATCATCACGCCTTTTACCCATTAATTTTTCGAATTAAAAAAAATCTTTTTGTTTCATGATCAGCACGTCGTACAGGATATACCCTTTAATTTTTTGCTCTAAGTTGTGAAACACCCTATATATAGTTTTCCTCTAAAGTTATTAGTTAGCCACAAGAACAAATTGGTCGCTTTAAAAAATTCACCCTTATATTTAGAAACACTTGTATAAATGCCATTTCTTTTAGAAATTGAATTATTAGTATTTCTAAAAGAGAGTAAAAAAATTCATGTAAATTATAAAATATAACTGGAGTTCAACGAATTAATGTTTATTAATTAAAGAATTACTTATGTTTCTGATTACGAGATAAGAAAAAGAGTAATACTTGAAATAATTTATTGCTAAGCTTATAAAATTTGTGCACGCTTCTAATTCTTATAAATATGCTTTTTAAGGCAAAGTTGTAAATGTGGGTACAGTACACAGTGACACCAAACCGCGAAAGCACTAACTACAAAATATTTCAAGAAAGCAAGCGCTGTACTCCATTAAATAATGTTTGAGTTATAGCCTTACTTTGTGTATTAGAGATGTTATTATATTGTAAAACAAGAAGCAACTTTAAGAACACCTGTGTCTCCTTGGAATATCTTCAAACAATCTTATAAAATTATTACTGAAACTCAGGTAACGCTGCAAAAAGTTTAGTTTTGATAGGTTAATTACTTTTAAATCACTGTCATTTTCTTCACGGCAACTTTTTCAAAATACCAATGACAAAAGTTAAATGAGGGATCATATATTTTCTAAAGTTGAATGGGTTTAAATTATTTTAGACAAAAATGCTATAAATAAATTTGTTAGAAGTAAGAGATACTCCCTTCCTTCCTCATCTTTTTTTTACTTAATTTTCAGTTTTTACTATACAGTGTGTAACTGCAATTGTGTTAAATGTATTTTTAAACAAGCGCAAGCGATGCTGCCTTCATTTCTTATAGATTCGTTGTTAGAGAAGTGAGCGTAAGTGAAGATTTACGAAACAGGTGTACAGGAGCGAATGGATGAATGTTTGTTGCGTGATGATGGATTTTGGTTGTGAGAAAAGAAAGAGGAAGTGTTAATGTGGTCGAAACGAGTATCGTGTGTCAGGATGAGAATGTTGACGGGTTCGTGCTATCCCATTTCATGGGATATAGCGTGATGTTATGTATGTATGTATGTATGTAATTTTGCATGAAGTGCGCGAAAGAATAATACAATAATAAATATATCATCACGCCTTTTACCCATTACTGAGTGTGGCATTCTGTCGTAGCAGATTTTGGTAAGGGATATATTTATTTACGTGACGTGCGATTACTAGCCTTCAAATCATGCCCCCCAAAGATGTGAGTGGAGGAGAAGTCACAGGGGTAGTTTTACCACTGAACCACCTTCTCCATAAATAATTAATAATAATTAATAATTATTAATTTAATCAAGTAAATTGAAGGAAAACACAAATATATATATATAAATGTGTTGTAACTAATGTAACGTGAAAATAAATATCATTTTGCGCACTAGAATGCAAAATAATGCGCGAAATACGCGTTGTCATGGTAATGTAAATGATGGAAAAGCTATCGTAAAATGAAAATTGTATCATTATCAAAAAAGGTAGACACCCGATATTATTATTATTATTATTATTATTACTATTACACTGCCCTACAGGACGTGCCCAATAAAAGGACAGGAACAAAAATATACAAATATACAAATACATAAGTGCCTAAAAAATGAAAAAAGAAAATTAACAAAGAGTTACAGAGTATTATAATAAAAATATAACCAAAATTAATATAAATAATTTAGATTATTAACAAAATTTTTTGTGTCATAAATATCTAATTGTGACTGTACAGAGTTATACAGTTTACATGCGTTAAATATTGGTGACTTATATAGTGAGTTTGTATGAACATTAGGTAAGTAGAAAGTGTTTGAAGACCGTGTGTTGAAGGCTGGGTAATGGAAAGTAATGCAGTTTAGTAAAGCTGGATCATCAATATAGTTATGTATTAATTTGAACACTTCACACACAATAATTTGTTTAATAATGTGTTCATTTTAATATGGTAGTATATAAAGTTCATTGATGAATCAAATAATATATACCCTTTATTTTTCTGTAATAATTTTGAAACACTCTGTATTTATTTTTCGCAAATGAGGTGCATGAACAATTTAATAATGTGTGTGTGTTCATTTTAATACGTATCGCTTATCTGAATAATAAGCGTAATATTTGAAGAAAAAATTGTAGCTAGTTCTGAATTTGTCCGTCGAAGGCGTTGCTAGGAACGCCATCCCTTTAAGGGGAAAGGGCGAATGAGAAGACACCCCTGCTGCTCATGGCGTCAACAGCGTGTTTATGGCTGTGGTCTTTTGATTGACTCGCTCAGCCTATTATTTCGAAAACTTGACGGGCTTTTAATTTCCTGTAACGTTTTGTTAGGTTATAATTGTCGCCGATTCTGTGATGTCAGTCCACCGAAATGTGAGATGCTGTAGCTGTGCTGTAGCTATTATATTGTGTTGTTATGAAGAGTTCGGTAAATTGACTTTTTTGTTCGTGCTGAAATTGTTTGTGATATCTTAGGTTATAGATTTTCTCGTTGAAATTTTTCTTCATTAAATTCTACTTGATTGTATTTAAAATGTTATATATTTTTGTGATTGCTTTTTTAATCAAATAATATTGATAAAAAATAAATATATCATTACTGGGTGAGGTACTCTGCCGTAGCAGATCTTGATAAGTGATATATTTATGAACGTGATGTGAGGTTACCAGCCGTCAAATAATGGCTCCTAAAGATGTTAATGGCGGGGGAGCCACGGCTGTGAGAATCGAACTTGGTTTCCCTAATCCACAATCCGGCGTGTTACTACTGAACTATCTAATTTATATTTTTTATTTGTGATAAAATGAGTGAATTATCGATTACTCAAATTAAAAATACTTTTTCTACGACCATTAAGTAATACGAGTACATTCATTATAATAGATACTGTAACTATCTTTCACGGTCATTGGTAATAATTTATTACTCACGGTTTATAGTGAATCATATCAAATTTACTATGACAACGCTGCAAATGCCGATAATAATTATATATTACTAACAAATACATCGATGTTACAATAGTATTGCAACTTAAGTTTGATATTTATATCATATATCGTCCAATAATTGTTCTTTTTATCAATCTAGATCTCAAAGTATAATTTCTACTTGAGTTGAGTAAAAAAAGTATAGTATTGAACTCGCATGTAATAGCTATTACAATCTACGGTTCGTTTCACAATCTTCATCCACATGTGTAATAGTTAACATTACACGCTCGTTAATTAATATACTACTTTCTTCGACCATGAAATGAATTGTTAATTTCATTTCATTAGAGAGAATATAGTTTAGTTGCCAATCACATCGGTGTTGCTATAAAAATGCAACGACAGTCGTGAGTAATAATTTATTACATAAAGGTTATGACAATCATATTGCAACTAAAGTTTAACTTGCACGTTATGTAAACTCCAATAATTATTATTTTTACCAGTAGTCATAAAAAAGTATAATACTGAACTCGCATGTGATGCCTATGTATAATAGCTATCATTACATGCTCGTTACTTCATATACTACTTTATCCGATTATGAAATGAAACATGCATTTCAAGATAGATAATGTAGTTTAACTCTTGGTTTGTAGCCAATCATATTGATGTTGCTATACAATACAATGACGGTCGTGAGTAATAATTAGTTTACACACGGGCTGTGACCAGTCACATTGAGGTTGCTATAATATCGCAACTAAACTTTGAGATGCTCAATTATTATTTTTGTTCACCAGTATTCATAGAAAAAGTATAGTTTTGAACTCGCATGTAATGTTTATTATTCATTCGGATCGTCCTTAGCTCTTATTGCAAATATCATCTTCATGAATAATAGCTATCATTACATACTCGTTAAATAATATTCTATTAATTATATAATATATTATATTATATAATTTATTATATCGTGTCGGCCTGTGGATCTTAAGAACCCTGGTTCGATCCCCACAGGCGATAAATCTACCCCTGTGGCTCCTTCTTCACTAACATCTTTGGGGACCGTGATTTGATGGCTGGTAACCGCACTTCACGCGAAAAAATATATCACTTACCTAGATCTGCTTAGGCAGAGTGCCACACCTAGTAATGGGTAAAAGGCGTGATGATATATTTATTTTATTTTATTTATTTATAGATAATTTTGACACCTGCCTGCAACTTTAGCTGTATGTATGATATTTACCATCAATAATAGTTAATTATATTGCTAAGCTTATAAAGTTAGTTAGGCGATTTGGCAAAGTTCACTGGCCATCACGGGAGGGAAGTATGGGTAATATGTCTAGTGTGAATTGGGATTGTTCACAGTGTGAACTTGCATACTCGAAAAGGGGAGAGTATATCGCTCCTCTCTTTAAACAAAGCCGAAAGCTGAACTTCCCTTGGCACTCGCTATGTACGGAAATTACATCGGTCTGGGCGAAGCGCCATCTGCCACGGGCGTTACGAACTACGCGGTTTGGAATGGATGGCTTAACAATATGCCTGGCGTCCTGCTGCCTGGACCGGCCCCGGTTACTGGTTCGCGGTGACGACACGGCCGGGATAATTATTGGTAATGTGTGTAGTCGCCTGAAAATTGGACAAAAATGTCATTTCGTTTCGGCCAGATCGTTTGATGTTGTTTCACTGCTATTAGAATATCCATTATGAAAATACATTTTTGTTTATGAAGTTTTGTTAATTGAAACTTGTTCACTTTCTATCGAAGTTTGAATTAAACACTATAAAGACAAAGCTGTCATAAACTGTACTTCAAATTTAAACATAGTAGTGCTTCATTTATGCTTTTGCCATTGCTTCGCGAGCTAATTTTGCGTGAACTCATTATAAATAACTTTAATTGCAATAACAAATAGAATATTAATTAACGAATGTAATGCGCAAGTTGAGACAGAGCTATCGTTTGAGCCTAGAATTGATCCGTTCAGTCGTTCCACTGAACCACTGCCGAGTCAGTGACTCGGATCTTGTTTGCGATCGATATTCGCTGATTAGGTTCAGTTAAAAGATCCGGCATGATCATCTCTAAATCCGCGTCCATTTCTCCGTCTCATGCTATAACTTTCATACTCGTGCGAAATGAGTACCATTCCACGTTTGTTGTACAAAAGACAAATGTGCCGTTTAGAAGTTTTTGTAACACTTTAGGTAAAGAGTAGTGTGATAAGATCGGGATAAGGGTGGTTGAAAACTCTTAAATTTTCCTGTTAGCAAAGTACGTAATTCCACCGTCGCTAAACACTCGAACCTTCTATTCGTTCTCTCGATCATTAATATTCCGAGTGGGAACGGAAATTCACGAGGTTTTAATTCGAATTACTTGTCAAAACATCAGTTAAGATGGTAAGTAGTTGCGCATGAAACCGCCTTATAACAAAGTACATAATGGCTTGCTTTTATTATCATTACAGCTATCAATATCCTTCAGTGTTTGTTCTACGTAGTAGCACATCACGTCAGTCGGAGTGGCATGGCGTCACGTCACTTCGCTGTAGATGTACTACACTTAATTATACAGAGATGATGGTGAAGTATGTGTGTTGAGCAGCTTAGATGTGTTGGTGAATATTCGTGTGCAAGCAAACTTCAGTATTTGGTTTGTGTTGCACCAAGATGATGCACAGGAGCGGATCCAGGGGAGGGGACATTGGGGTCATGATCCCCCCCCCCCCTAAGCTTGGACTTTTTTTAATATTGGCCCTAATACATAATAATGATGTCATTATTTACGATTGTTAAACAAATTATATAGAAAATATTATCTAAGAACTTAAAATTCTAAGATAATTAAGAACTATTGTTTGATTTATTATTCTAATAAATAACCAAAAACCAATATTTTGTGGGAATATTATTTCGACCCGCAGATGGGAGAGGTATTCTATTTAAGACCTAGTCAAGTATGTGACTACTGACATTTGCACTTAGAAAATCAACTTCTAATTCAATAAGTTTTGTATTCTATCGAAGAGCCGTTTATGATTTAATGCGATTCCAAAGACGATTGAATGTGACTGTAAAAATTATTTAAAGCAGGAATATAATATAAGCAAATACAATTTTTTTATATTTAGAAGATGGGCAATACTCCCCCCCTCTCCCCGAGACAAAATTCACTCAATTAAATTTTTAAATTTTAAATTTTGACCCCCTCCCTAATTCGAAGTCTGAATCCGCCCCTGATGATGCAGGACTGTATTAGAGCTTTTTGGCGATTTGAATTTTGTAATAGTTTGAATTGAAACAAAAACTCTTACAATTACTTGAAAATTACACTATTTTTCAAAACCCTCGATTTTGTATCTATATTTGGATAATTTTATTACCTTTTCAAAATTACAGCTTTGTTTTCGAATGGTTGTATCTAATTATGATATATTTGTAGTAAATACGGTTTGTAAAATGTACATGAAATTAGATGCAGACAGTGATGCCTCTTGTTGTACTTGTACGTGAAGCGAACTCTTACAAAACTATCACTGCTTCATGAAGTTAAGTAGGGAAGTGTGAAATTGTCGAGCAAATGTTTTGTCTGTTCTGCTTGTAGAAGTGTAGATTGAAGCTCTATTGTAAACTTCAGTTATTTGAAAACTATTTAATCGTTTGTAGAATCGTGTTTCATGTTCTAAACTTGGAGAATAGTTTGATTTATGCCTTTGAGACGCGAGATATTGATGTGAACGTATTACAAGCCTTTGCTTTGAAGCTCTAGAAGAAAAGTTTGTTGGAGCAATATTGAGCTTCAGAATTTTTAATGTACTTTACTCGGAAAAAGGAAAACACCTTTTCACTGCTTACTAACTTCTTATTTCTTTTTTATTTTATATGAATTCATTTAAATAAAAGCAATACTTCATAACAAATTTAATAGCTACACTATAAAAAGACTTGAAAATCTTTAATTCGGTGTCATACGTTCAATTCTACCTTCATTCTTGTTTGGCAAATTATGATAAAAATACTAAAATTCCAAAAATAATCCGTACAAACACTATTCATGTTTTCATTAATAAATAATCACACAGTATGCAATAAATTAACTTGTTTAAGCAATTAGGTTAGTAACAACAAAGACAAAATTAATTGTCATTCATGCACTTGGTGAGACATGGACGCGTCCATGGTTACTAACTGTGCTGGCCGGCCTCCGACGATGCCCTCATAAGGTGACTCGGAGGCTGAATTTTGTGAGACTTTGCCTAGAGTTTTATTTAATATTTTTTAATTAGGTTAGTTATTGTCAGATCTTTTATAATTATTATTTGCTTTTCTCACTTAGTTTATCAATTTTTCTTTGTTATAATATATTTAGCTTGGAATATGTTGATCTTTAGTTTAAATTTTGGGAAGGAATATATGGCTTTAGGATCCTTGAATACTATTATTTATTTATTGGTTGTTTCAATAGTTCAGCATTTATTAGAACAAAATATTTTCCAATCCTAATACATATCTGCTTTTTACATTGTCAATTTTTTTAAAATATAGCTGAACTGTCATAAACGTAAAAAGTAATGTAACTTGTGAGATAAACCACATGTGAAAAAACATATTTAAATCGGTGAAATTGTGCACGTGTATACAGTGTACACGTGCGAAACATATTTATCTGCAAACTGAAGCCTAAAATCGGTGTAGTAGCAAACCATCGCCCTCAATTTTCTTAACGAGCTCGGTTCTACTTTGTTATAAATCGAATACAAGGGCTGAAATAATTAATTATAAATAGTAAGCAAGAACAGTAGCTGTTTTAAAAATGTCAAAAATTCTTTTGTGTTTCCTAAATAGCCTGCAAACACGAAATCAAATGTTCGGGCTGCTAACGACTTACCCGGACCTCCGTTGCCGAATCCCGAATCCTGAATCTGGAATCCGGAATCCGCAATCCAGAATTCTGATACAAAACTACAAAGTGCTGGCTTGCATTTCACCGGACTTGAAATTGTAATTGAAACCCGAAACTCGTTCTTGCGTTCGTTAATAACACGCGGCCTGGCGGCTTCTTTGAAATCGCCGATTATTGTTTATCGCGGGGTTAAGGGTTGCTGCTGCCCTAGGCCATATGTAGTATCCACCCATTTTCACCACACCCATTTCGGACTTCGCTTTGATAACATTTTTAAATATAACTTATAAAGTAGCAATTATTAATACATAAATAAATAAATAAAATAAATATATCATCACGCCTTTTACCCGTCACTGGGTGTGGCACTCTGCCTAAGCAGATCTTGGTAAATGATATATTTTTTCGCGAGAAGTGCGGTTACCAGACATCAAATCACGGCCCCCAAAGATATTAGTGGAGGGGGAGCCACAGGGGTAGATTTAAATTGGTGAAAATTGTTTGTCGACTGTGGGGATCGAACCAGGGTTGTCAAGATCCACAGGCCGACTCGATACCACTGAGCCATCTACCCCATAAAAATATAGTTTTAAAAGAATTATTTTCGTTTTTAATCGTACTTGGGCCCTCATAAAAAAATCATACATTTCTCTCCCTAGACGTATAATATACTATTTTCTACTCGCGTTATTAAAATATCAGTATGCTATCCGCTACTACCAACCGTCTAAAACAAAATGTTGCGTATCGTAATGGCCGCTCTTTCGATACTTTCGAACTGGGTTTCGTAATGACTTCCTTATTCACGCAAAATAGAAAAAGTACAGCATGTGACTCATTTTATAAACTCTTTAGATACTCGTTTTTTATACACCCCTAACTAAAGAGACGTTTATAAAACTTGTTACATAATATACTATTATTTATCAATAAAACTATGGAGAATTTAAATTTATCTTTATTAGAGAGTTTGACAGTTTTATAATGATTTGTTTTCTACTAGATGTAGTAAAAAGAAATATGTATGTAATACTTAATAGAATATTTATGAAAATGTGACCTACGGCATTAAACTACTCAACAGTAATAGTTATTTTTCTATCAAATGTGAATTCGATTAATAATCTTTCAATTATTAATCGCCGATTAACACTTGAGTTAGTTACAATGGCTGGTAGCACAAGCTCTGTTTTTGCCTGCTTTAAGAGCAGTGTTTTTGGGTGTTTTAGCTATCTCTAACATGTTAAAACCGTGCTCTTAGAAGACCCTAAAACAGAGCTTGTGCTACAGCCAATATTTTTCTGTTGATTGTATTTTTTTAATTTTGTAAAATTCTAATTGCATTCCATAACATATTTGTTAGGTTATAGCCACGATAACGTGAGACTGACAGATGTGTGAACTGCATATACTAGCAAACCTGAAAATGTTGACTAACATAAGCATGTATTTCTTCTTCTTTGTTTGGAATATCTTTATCGATAGGACTTTGAATTTCATCGAAGTTCACAAACAGTTATTTTAGGTTAGTTACGTACCTGTCAGTAATGTTTTGACAACAGGACAACAGTTTTCAGTGGATGCGCTCAGTTCATTTATTGTTAGTCAGCACCAGCTGTTTTTTTCAATTTTAGAATAATGTGTTACGCGACTATATTATAATGAACAATTATATAATTAAATTACCTATGTAATAGTTAACGACTTTGATGGTTTTAGGATTGAGGAGATTGATTCATTGTTGTACAAACAGCCGTAGCAGGCAGTTCAGATGGGAATAAAGAGTTTGAGAGCAGTTTATCTGTGTATTATTTTTGAACCCTTTGTTACAAATGTTTATATTTTTATATTTAAAGGAATGCTACGTGAATATTATTGAGCTAGAAGAATTAAAATCATTTCGTTTAAGTTTACTTAATATTTTTCTACAATTTGCCGCTAGTCACTTTTTGATATTTGTGTATGTGGTACGCATCCAAAAAAATAATGGTTCATTAATAAAAATCATGTATTAATAGGGGTCATTAACAGATGATTTTGTATACGTTAATGATCGAGCAACAGAAAAATAAATTAGGGTGAACCTTGCGATGTGCTATACCACCTCCGATTTTGATGAAACTTTGTTAAAAGTTTCCTCTCAGCGTCCTAATTATGGAAAAAATACTAACTATTGGCTTTCGGAATCGTATGACCTTGAAATCAATGTTTATTGATTGATGAGTGTGTGAGAGTGTGTGTGTCTTTTACACGCGTTAGGTATCGTTTAGGTATCGTTTAGGTTTCGCTTAGGTATCATTTAGGTTTCGTCGTGAACATCATCTAATGGTTTGAAATCTTTATATTTATTTCTTTTTACCATAAAAATGCGTTCTGTACTAGGTTAGGCATGGTTATTGATGTTTTGTTTCGATTTCAAGGTCAAATAATTCCGACCGCCAATAGTTAGTATTTTTCCCATAATTAGGACGCTGAGAGGAAACTTTTAACAAAGTTTCATCAAAATCGGAGATGGTGTAGCACATCGCAAGGTTGACCCAAATTAGCGATTAAATTCCAAAATGCTAAAATATGAATGGACCTATTGTGTTGGTCCAAAACGCGACCGTTGGGGCCCGCGGCCGATATCTCACCCTAACACTCGTGTACGCTCACCCTCACACAGATACCCCCTTGTTCAAGTGTGTGGAACTTGTAGATAATCTGTCTTGTCCAGTCCTTCGTGGTACAGTTCTGGGAAAATATTGTGAAATGGGGTTTCTAAAAAACAGAAATGATGAATTGTTTCAAATACAAATTTAATCATGAACTTTTAGTTGCTGTATTTTTTATGCATTTTAAGTTATGTGAGGTAATGGATTCGTGGGCATGCAGCGGACTGTGGAAATTAACAATTATTTACGTAGTATTTTCGGGGAAGTGATTTTATGACTGGTAGAGAATGTCACCCAGAAAAATGTAATATACAGGCTGTTTCAAAATTATTTCAAAACAATGTAAGAGTGTACTGAATACAACATAAAAATAATTTTTCCAAAATTAGTCGTAAAAAAAGTAAAAGAGCATGTAATGGCTATTATTAATTTAGATAAATTACGCTACTCGCCTACGACTAGTATCCCAAACTTTATCCTCATGAGTAATAGTTATCATAACACAATCATTGAATAAAATACTCGCAATTTGTTTATATATTTTCCGCTGTCGAAAGTTCTTGTATTATTTTAGAGAAAAATGCTTCAAATAAAATCAATTTTATTTGAAGTATTTGTCTTTAAGATGAATTAAATGTTTGTCAAGTTATTGTAAAATGTTTGTACATATTTCAAATAAGAAAAATTTGATGTAATAATTCAGATATTAAAATTTCATATTCATAGTGCACAAAATTGTAATATCTTTGTACTTTGTAAATACATAATAAACTCTGTATAAACTTAAGCTCTGTAAGCTATAAAAAATCCAATATTCTAAGCTGTAAGGTAGATGTAACACAAGATATTCTGCAACGTCCATCGTGGAGTATTTATAAATATGAAATTTATTTCATTTTCATCTTTTAATAAGTTTCATAACACGGCGTGAAATGTGAAATTTGTCTTGCTCAGATTTCGTTGCGGTGGCTGAAATTTCATGCTTTGATCGATGTGGCATACAATCGTTACGCGTGTATGAAGGCATGCTGCGTGCAACGTGCTAACTGCGAAAACCACGCAATTACAAATATTGCAGTTTGATATTCACGCATCAAGTTTCTGTTTTAGCTAATTCATTTCCAATATGCAAGTTTTACAAAATTACTTATATTCACAAAACAATTTGGCTGGTAGCACAAGCTTTGTTTTTGGGTGTTCTAAGAGCACGGTTTTAACATGTTAGAGATAGCTAAAACACCCAAATACACTGCTCTTAAAACAGGCAAAAACAGAGCTTGTGCTACCAGTCTTTATGTTTGAAAATTTCTATTCACTATTTTCTAAATTCCATCCAAGTCTTTTTCAAAATAAAATAAAATAATAGTTCTTATATACGTACATAAATATTTTAATAATGTCTTCTATGAGTATAAAGTAATACATTCATTATATATGCAATTCTTGATAAATAATGCAGTTAATTACTCGTGACCATGAATATTAGTTTATTACGTCAATCACAGTAATAATTTATTATTGACAAACTCATCGAAGTTGCTATAGTAACATAACTAAAGTTTGATATTCTCGCACGCTATATTCCATTAAATGGGGTAGCACGAACCCCTGAAGCTTTCACAGAATATCAAAACATCAGTCCTGGTCCAACATTCTCATCCTGAGACACGAGACTCATTCCTTCTTATAAACTCATTCATTCCTCACACTCGAAATCCATTATCACGCAACAAACGTTCAATCACATTCATCCATTCGCTCCTGTACACCTGTTTCATAAATCTTTCACTTAAAGTAAAGTTCTTCATTATTTGTCGAAAGCAAAGATTGAATCCTGAGGGCGTAGCCACAGGGATGCAATCGCTTGAGGCATATAATGACACTTTACTCTCATGTTATATTCAATATTTTATATACATACATACATAACATCACGCTATATCCCATTAAATGGGGTAGCATGAACCCGTCAACAATCTCATCCTGACACACGATACTCGTTTCGACCACATTAACACTTCCTCCATACGAACTCTTTCTTTCCTCACAACCAAAATCCATCATCACGCAACAAACATCCACCATTCGCTCCTGTACACCTGTTTCGTAAATCTTCACTTACGCCCACTTCTCTAACAACGAATCTATAAGAAATGAAGGCAGCAGCGCTTGCGCTTGTTTAAAAATACATTTAACACAATTTCAGTTACACACTGTATAGTAAAAACTGAAAATGAAGAAAAGAAAAAAAAAGATGAGGAAGGAAGGGAATATCCACCTGCGCTTGTTTTTGAAACTGTATTCCACACAATTGCAGTTGGACACTCTATAGTAAAAACATAAAATGAATCAAAAAGATAAGAAAGGAAGGGAAAAATTCGTTATTTAACAAAAGAGACTTGGCACTACCAATGACCTTGAATTACTTTATATCTCTAGGGATTACTTGTCATGTTTATCAGTCTCGAATCACTTTATTTCCCAAGGGTATACGAGTCATTTTTAATTCCCTTAGTAAATAATATAGCATATTAAGTAATAATTTTATAAGATTAAAGTTAACATTGTTTACCGGTTATATACAGGTGTTTCAAAATTATTGCAAAAAATTAAAAGTTATATATAATTTGATGTACTGAATACAACGCAAAGAGAATTTTTCCGCAATTCGCAAAAATAATTGTGATTTGAATAATTTTTAGTTATGATTTTACATATAATTTTTAAAATGTTTCTGTACAATTTTGAGCAGTGTATTAATTATACTATCATTCTTTTTTTAAGTACTTAATAGCAAATTTTAGCTTTGTTATTTATTTATTTATGTTATTCTGTACAACAGGAATTTAATTTATAGTTCCAATGTTCGTCCCTAGAGAGCATTCATATTTTAAAATTCCAAAATGTGGTGAATTATCGCTTAGCTTAGTAATACTACAAAATGGTGTTTCAAGATTGTAGCAAATTGCAGCAATATATCCCATTTTTAACAAGTTTTATTAACAATGCCGCCAAATTTATTTTTCTCTGGATAGCTGTACTGATAAACATCTCATTTAAACGCGCTCTGAAATATTGAAAACAAGAAACAAAACAAATATTCGTTGGAGCATCGTGGACAGCAATTTGAAAGCACAAAGCAACCACTGATGCAGTTGCTATGGCAACCAGTGTAATTGAACTAGATTGTAGGTAGCGTTCATAATATCACTTCAGAAGTGCAAAATTGTTTGCAACAACCAGAATTGTTGCTACATTGCACCTATTGCACTTGTACTTTAATTTAAACTTATGAAACACTTCAAATTAAAATGATGCAAAGAAAACCTGACAACTCGCAAAATAAAATAAAACACGGTCGGGTGCATACTATTACAAATAAATTGTGCTTTAATGTTCAACAAAATTCTCGTTGTATAGTCATTTGAAACCATGTAAGATTTTGTAAGTGTAAAGGCTGGATCAAAACTGTAGCCCCATTATTTCAAATTCATAATGCACACTATTTTATTCTTTACTTTCATAGCGAAGTGTACATGTCACGCCCATGCAATTGTTTAAATATAATTTGCAAAAGAAAACTACATTTTTTCCCATTTGGAAAATCTCTTAAAAATAAATTATTCAAGTAATTTTACTGATTTTTGCTGGCCATCCTTTAAATGTAGTACACCCATACCTCGCTTTACGGCCTAGATACGTTCCACGAAACTTTGCTGCAAAACGAAAAGCCGTATAAGGAATTCAATTATTCTAATACAAATTCAATGGGAAAAAAAGTTTTTTTTGCCGTTATAGCGAAACATTTTAGGCCGTAAATCGAAAACGTGCCTTAATTGAAAAGGGCCGTTATAGGGAAATGCCGTATAAAGAGCGGCCGTATAGCGAGGTATGGGTGTATAAGTATTTTAGTAGGTACTACTATTAATACTTTCTCCAATTTAATTATGTTTTGTATCGATCATTAGAAAAACTTATTTTAATCGATAAATTGGAACCAGTAACTAACGTAATAATTACTTTTGTAATTACGGTCTTTGCTGTAAATATTTTATGAGAATATTTCAAAAGTACTAATCAATAAAAACAAAAGAATTATTTCGGTGACTTATTAACAAAATCGCTCTACATAGCTTCTAATTACTTTTATCTTGTGTATAATGTAAACGATATTTTTAATTTAGTTATTTCAAGAGATATTACGTGACATATCATTTTTATCCTGTCGTAATTCATAATGTTATTTAGGTTTTATTCATGAG
The DNA here is from genome assembly GCA_947425015.1 of Pterostichus niger. NCBI lineage: Eukaryota > Metazoa > Arthropoda > Insecta > Coleoptera > Carabidae > Pterostichus > Pterostichus niger. The sequence continues at coordinate 17,269,225 of OX380347.1, forward strand.
CTGTTTGGTTATCTGTAATTTATCTTTAAATAAAAACTCACTTTAAAGCAACGGTATTTTTTCGCTTTTACAAGACTAATTTTTATACATATTTTATAAGTTTAACTATATTACAATATTGTTTTAAAAATGTAATGTACAGTTCACATAAAAATTTTGTGAGAAAGTGTACTGAAGAAGAAGAAATACTAGGTATGGAGAAATGCTATAATGATAGCTTATTTTATTTCTTTTAACATGTTAAAAATATTGGCTAGTAGCACAAGCTCTGTTTTTGCGTGTTTTAAGAGCAGTGTTTTTGGGTGTTTTAGCTATCTCTAACATGTTAAAACCGTGCTCTTAGAACACCTAAAAACAGAGTTTGTGCTACCAGTCAATGTTTTTTGTTGAAAAGTTATTAATTCAAAATATGAGAATATTTAGTATTTTAATTTTCTCTGAAAGTAATTTAAATTTTAATAGCTTTTCTATTTTATTTTACTCTTTATGTATGATAATATGTTATTAATTCTTCATAAAATATGTCAGTTACGATAAAATTTTACCTTAAATCCTCTTAGAATATATTTTAAAAAGCTTTATTATTAACGCTATAAAAAATAAAATAAAGTTTAAAATTTAGAAATAAATCGTAGAATGAGGACGTATTAGAGTTTTAATAAAACCTATACAGCACAAAATAAATATCAACCATATATGGTTAAAAATATTTTTTCTGCTCCCGTTATTAAAACGTCAGTTAACGTAATGGCTTCCATGGCGTTAAATAACACATGTTGACTGTGGTTTCGAAAGTATTAGTCACGGCTTGAGATATTTAGCATGGGGTGAAGTTAGCTTCAGCCCCCTGTCATTGTAACTTAACCTCAATTTTTAAATCATTAATAAAACTTAAAACTTTTTTGTTGCCTTTATTTGCGATTGTAGAAAACGTGTAGTAAGTGACTCGTTTTATAATCTATTTATATACTCGCTTCGCTTCGCTCAGTTAAAAAAAACTCGTAACTAAAGAGACGTTTATAAAACTTGTTACATAATATACTATTATAAAAAAAGAATTAAATTGTTTATTAGTAAATATTAAATATTTTATAATTATTATTGTTCTCAAGATGGATGAAGTGTCAAACGAAACGTTGACATAATAATAAAAATAATTGACTGAAATAAAAAAAAACTGTTTTAAATTTACATGCGCATGCATTTATATATTGTTCAATTTATGTTTGCAAAATATGTAAAATATAATAAAATATTGTTGGGTCACTTTAAACCTCAATATTTCATAAATTTTAGTGGTAAAATTGGTAAAAATATCAATTTTGATAGCGCTGGCGGTTAATAGAATATTGAGAATACATAATTTTTCCATTATGAAGCCATTACAAGGTATCGCTATCGATTTCGTCGTTGTGGTACGAGTGCTGTTTGTATGCATTGAAACATCGAAACACGTATACATTCACTCGGACATTACCTACCTAGCATAAAATATAAAGGCATTCTATTTGACATAGCTACGACTGGGATAGCTAATATTGCGTTTGTGTTCTTGTTTCTGCGCTCCTGATCAATATTGTCAACGTTAACGTTGGACCTTGCTGGAACTTTGTTTATTATTTCTGTTAAATATTTCATTAATTTGCGATGTTAATTAATATTTATGAAGGTAATGTGGAATAGTCTAGCTTCTGACCTTTTCGGTAATTATCGCTTACATAGAAATTTGCCAAGAGTTTTCCGAACTAGAGGTATAATGTTAATGTTGTTGCAACTGATTTTCCGGAAAATTTCTGACTCATGTTTCATTTTAATATTCAAATTACTTATAGTATATTTCTTTCAAAGAATTTCAATTGAGCCGACTTGTTATTGCGAACGAAGTAAACCGGATCACTAAATGAAAAAGATCCAGATAGTGATACAGACTGCATTGTCGAAAAGTTGGGTCAGTGAGTTGGATCTTTTTCGCGATCGAGATCTGCTGATTCGACTCAGCCAAAAGATCTCTAAACTAGATTTTACAAATCTATGATTTTTTTTTTTGACATTTTGTTGATAGATACTTTAAATGTTTCGATGGACTTGACATCGTAGCAGTCTTATTCCTTATGTGAGAGGTAAAAAGAAAAATATCGTGTGTAAACGTGCCAATGATTTTGGCCAATCAGAGAAGAACAAAAACATATGTATCTACTTTCTTTTGTTAAATAGGAAATACAATGATCAAATTTTCATTTGGCTATAATTTCTTGCCTATTCATTTTAAAGTAAAAATACAAAAGATATTCAGAATTGCATCCAAAAAACTAAAATTTATTGATCTATTACGAAATATATGTAAAATAAAAGTTAGTGGATCCTTTGTGTAAATATAAGAAGAGCAGCAGGTCTTACAATCGAGTAAATGATAGATTTATTATTGGATAACGGTTTAATTTGGACGTTTTGGTCAGCAAGTAAAATTAATAATTTGTGCCATGGAATATAAAATAATGAACTTAAATATATGTGTTGACAGATCCATCAAATTATGTCTTCTCATGATTATCTAAATAGCAACAAAAATTGTAACTTTTAATTTAGGTCTATTTTGCAATGGGAACGTATTATATCAATAAATTTAGACTTACTAGTATACTATTTATAAGTCTTACTCTAATGTACAAATTCATTCTTATCTTGTTCACCTGATGATGGTCTAGTCGACCGAAATACGTATTGTAAAATAAACTTTACATTATTTGAAACTATTACTAGATTCAGTTTTTAATTCGGAACATTTTTAGTATTTTTAAAATTAGTAGCATGGAAACTATAGAAAAATAAAAATTTTACCATTGTTTTTTCTATTAACAAAAAAAAGTGGGCACCCGGTACGATATAGATATTTTACATTTTATATAATAATAATATCTAATAATTTTCGTATAAAAATTAAATATGTGTTCAGGGAAAATACTCTTGTCTAGACATAGACAATAAAGTGGCAAGCGATAAGCTGTGCAGGTCCGGATCTAGGGGGTAGAGAACCTGAGTACTTTATTAATATTCATAAACTTAGATGTATTACGCAGCAATTTTTACAATCCAAACAAAATATGGTCATTGCACCTTTTATTCTGCCGTAGCAGATTTTGATTAGTAGAGAGGGACAAACAGAGGGTAATTTTAAGATAGTGAAAATCAGTTTGTCTGTTGTGGGTATCGAACTCAGAATTTTAAAATCCCAGTCCCAAGCTTTAAAAACTACCACTTTTCAGCTTTATTCCAAGAACCAAAAGCGTATTTTCAGATTTTGACATGTATAAATAAAAATGAAGTAAAATATAAAAATATTAAAATAACACTTGTCTAAGTCTCACAAAATATCTTCGTCACACAGCTCCTTCACGTGAACTTTATTCTAGGTGAAGGAGTGGGTTATACCATACTCATGAGCTCTAATAAGAGCGAAACGCGTCTATGGTTACTAACTGTGCTGGCCAGCCTCTGACGATGACCTGATAAGTCGACTTGGAGGCTGATATTTTGTGAGACTTAGACAAGTATTATTTTAATATTTTTATATTTTATTAAACCTAGTTTCACCAAGGAACGGACAATGAATTTTGTCTTTGTTGTTAGTATTTAAAAATGAAGTAATTTGTGTTGTTATTTTAGTGGTGTTTCGCAATTAGAATTTGTGCAGACCGGGCCTGAAGTCGTGTAGTATATCCAAAGATGGTTATTCTCGTAAACAAGAAAGCAGCGGCAGTGATCGTTTTTTGCATGTTCCTTCAAACTGCAAAGTCGGTGTCTCAGCAACCAACCAAGCATCTAAGCATCGCTGTTTCTCTACGGAGCACATACAAAAGCTAATTTATTTTCGTATCGGATAACTCAGTTCTCATTAAATTTTAAACTTTACGTTAGAATTTAATGAAGCACTGCTGCGTTCTTACGTTTAAGTTTACGTTGTCTTCCTGTGATTACGTTATGTTTATAACAAGTGTGAAAATAAATTTACGTTGAATATACGAGAAGTTAGCAACTGAATGTTAGTAATGGACTATTATGCTAGTCGTTTGTGAGCAAACACAATGTGATGTCTGCTCGCAACTCACTTGCTATCTGCTACTCCAGTGCTTCTCAAAATTTCACCAGTGAATACTGAATACTTCTGATTTTTTTGTGTATACATTGACAAAGAGATTTAAGTTGCTGGCAAAAATATTGACCACCTAAATTTGATTGAATACTATAGTTATTTGTGTATTAAGAGCGTGAAGTGATTCTTTGTTACTCGAACACGGTAATTGCAGCGCGAGCCGAAGGCGAGAGCTGCAATAGTGTAAGAGGAACAAAGACACTTTTACGCTCGTGATACACACATAATTTTTTTTACGATTGCATCTTAAAATTATTAAAAAACGTATGCCTACTGAAAACAAATTTGCACTGTCAATATGACAAGGTTCTGTTTTGTTTGTATCCCTGGTAACTATTGAAATAAGCGCGCATTTAATATCCTTTTCGCGCGTTGCCATCCGAAACGCGCACATTTAACGTCTTTTTCGCACGTTGTCATTTGAGACGCGCAAAAAAGATATTTTTAGATTGTTCCACAGAAAACGTCAACTTTACGATGACAAATTAGAGCGTAATTGTCAACCTTTCATAACAATCGTAGAAAAAATATATTATTCTATTCTCATGCTTCAATTTAATTATTAAATATATATTATCTGTACATGACAATCATTATATATTCATTATAATACAGATTTTGACCAATAACAGCGCCCAATAAAATTGTAATAGTGGTTTTTTCTTACAGTCAACGATGACATTATTTTAATAATTTGGATATTTGAATTTGGTCAAAGAAAAAAATAAAATATGCAACTTGAGTATAATGGCTATTATAAACTTGTTGCATAATATACCATTTTCTACTTCATAGCTTTAATTCACTTATTAAATATGTATTATTTCTATCTTAATGACATTAATTAAAATACTAATTTTCATTATGATACAGTTTTCCAAAACGATACAAATTTGCATCTTTGGGGGCTGAGATTTTACGGCTGATAACTGCATTTTACGCACAACAATATATCACTAACCGAGATCTTCTACAATCTATAATCTAAAATTCAATTTAAAGTACTTTCAATTTCAATCACATCGTATATTGTGCGCTGCTAAAGACAATAAATTGATTTACGTCTGTTTGGTATTTTAATATTTTGATGTTAACTATAAACGTTGTAGCTTAAACTTCATTAAAATTCGTGACGTTTGACATGTCGCAACTTCATTAATTTAATGAAGTACCTATACCTAGAAAATCTTGAATAGTTTGCGATTACTATATGTATACTAACCATAACTGAAAAGTAGTAGTAAATGAGAAAATTTGCGTAGCACTGGTTTCGCTATAGCTACTTCTATTCTACTCGAGGCTTTGCTCTGTATACACTACTGTTATGAATAATGTTTAAACGTAGTGCTCTCTGAATGCATACACGATAAGCCACTGTAAACAAAAGAACGAATTTTAATAGATTCCCAGAATTAGATATACTTAATCATTGTTTTGTGTATGCTCGCAATAATATTTGTTCTAACTTTATCAGGCTGCTGAAAATATGCAGAAAGATTTAGTTTCAATATAACACGGCCGCGATTCATCCCAACATTGCTTTAAAATAAATTTGAAATAAATATATCATCACGCCTTTTATCCATTACTAGGTGTGACACACTGCCGTAGTAGATCTCGGAAGTGCGGTTACTATCCGTTAAATCACGGCCCCCCAAAGATGTTAGTGGAGGGGGACAGGGGTAGTGTGGCCGACTCGATACCATCGAATCACCTACCCCATATATAAAATTACTATATTTATTTTGGTTTTGGTATGATTGGAAAGAATGGTAGAACAGTGTGTGTATATCAAATGAAAGACTGGTGGAATTGAGGATGAAAGATTGCGTGGACGACCTTGGAATGAATGGATGGATATGATTGAAGGTGGGATGAACACCAAGTGCTATAAAAGAAATAATGAATGTGGTCCATAAATCTGCATTTTCTTCTTTCGATTAACTAATTCGTCTTTTGTAAAATTAATTTTTACATAAACAAACTAATAAATAAACAAAATAAATATATCATCATTCCTTTTACCCATAACTGGACGTGACAGTCTTCGTAGCAGATCTCAGTAATTGATATATTTCTTTTATGGGGTAGGTGGCTCAGTGGTATCGAGTCGGCCTGTGGATCTTGAGAACCCTGGTTCGATCCCCACAGCCGACAAACAATTTTCACCAATTTAAATCTACCCCTGTGGCTCCCTCTCCACTAATATCTTTGAGGGCCGTGATATGACGGCTGGTAACCGCACTTCACGCGAAGAAAATATATCACTTACCGAGATCTGCTTAGGCAGAGTGCCACACCCAGTAATGGGTAAAAGGCGTGATGATATATTTATTTATTTTTATTTATTAATTTAAGATTAAAATTACATTTTAGAGAGGTCGTGATGTCATACAAAAGGATGCGTTAATTGAAAAGAATATAGTAAATAAAAGCTGTTCGAATAATGCCTTTGGCAGACTGGTCGAAGAGCGTCGATGAAATAACAGAACGCACCGTCATCGACGAAAATTAGAGGTTCCTCTATTTCATCAAAGAGCTCATCGATGAAACTAACGTATCTCATTTCACTCGTATCTTTTGATTTCACGTTAGCATATTTTTGAAATTTAGTTTTTCTTTCTCAACTTTAGAAGCTTTATTGTTTGTCAATGAAGGGTTCGTTCTGTTGTTTCATCGAAGAGCTCATCGATGCTCATCGATGCTCATCGATGCTCTTCGACCAGTGTGCCATAGGCATTAAGAAGTATAATACGTATAAAAATAAATAGTATTATAAAATATGTCTTTACTTAGCTCATGCACCCAGGTGTTTGTAATTTTCCTTAAAAAAACTGACAACACATTTGAATTATATGCAGAAAAAGCATTTGAAGTCTCTTTTATAAACTGAAATAGAATTTCCATGATTTGTATTAGATACATATGAGTACATGTACACATGTAATTCTGTGGATCACCCAGCATAAGCATTAGACATAGCGTGTCCATAAACACAGTATGTAATAGCAGACAGCCCACCACAAAATCCGGTAAATCCTGACCTGTCCAGCACGGTGACTTAGCTCTTCCACTATCACATAGGTGGCTGGGCTCTTTGCTTCGCCCATCTCCATGCCCGTAGCATAACTTCTCGCAATGCAATGCTTTAGTATACACAGAGTAATACATGCGCCCGCGCGTACCGCCATGCGAGCGCGCGTGCACTGCGGTTTCCCTGCTTCCGGCCTGTCTCTACCACTTCCGGTCGAGCAGACCACGCCTGCAGGAACAGGAAATGGTCTTTACACTATATTTGATGGAAAATCTTACTCAATAGACTTTTCATAATTAATTATCCGATGTAATAGCTCGTGTTTTTCAAGCGGAAAATGACGACCAGTTTTACATGCAATTTACAGTTATTTTTTAAAACTCAGTTGCGCTATTTCTAACCAAAAGAAAATTTATTTTAAACTTAACCTTATTCTTACTAAATATATTTAAACTAAATATGTTTAAAGATTAATTTGTAAGAGATTAAATAACTATCAAGTCAAAGTTCACACTGTAATAAATACAGGGCATTTCAATATTTAATTATCAAACTTTAAGAGTTTAGATATAGTACATAATGTACTAATAACGAAACAAATATAATTATTTTTAATTTGCAAAGTTCAGTGGAGTTTACTTGGAGTTAACATTTTTAGTACCACTGGTTTGTCAATTAAATTACAATTGTAAATTCTAATATAATAGTCATTTTATACAACATAAGATAAATCACTATCTGTAGTGTTTACAATTATAATTTTATTATGAATATTTTCGAAATTGTAACTACGTAAATTAAAATATAAATTATTTAAAGAGTGCCATGAGAAATAAAAGAAATATTTTAATAGATCTAACAATAAAAATAGTAGTTCATATATCAAGGGAGTAAAGTTCATTATTTGTCGAAAGCTCCTTCAGGATTCAATCGCTTGAGGCAAATAATGACACTTTTTTCACTTGTTATATACGATATTTTATGTACAAACAAAAATTCGTTAGTTAAGAAACGAAACTTGATACTGCCAACGGTTTTGAATCACTTTATTTTCCTAGGAAGTACTTGTTATTTTTATTTCCCTTGTTCCAATGGTCTTGGATCGGAAATGAAGCACATTAAATAATGATTATTTACCAGTTGTAGTTAATATATCAAGGGAGTAATATTCGTCATTATTTGCCTCAAATGACTGTAGTCTTCGCTTTCGCTAAATAATGATACTTGACTCACGATTTCGAGAGCAAAGATTGAATCCTGAGGGTTTCGTCCAACATTCTTATCCAGACACCATACTGTTTTGTAATTTAGGTTTTCTTATATTTGTTCATTTTGCACATAATGCACTAACAAAAAGAAAAAATCTGATGTGGACACCACATGACTTCCTTGTACGCGTATTAAACTATAGATATTTTTTTAATTGCACATATTTGACATAAAATCTTTTATTTTTTGTTCTAATCCATAGCAAACTTAATTTAAAAAAAAAACAACAAAAATATATAATATTTACATTTATATATCTCGCTTATGCAAAAGGCTAATTTAAAAATTCTTAATGTGCTAGACGCAGAATTTAATTCTCTAAAACTTTTATTTGCAGCATTCATTTCTAAAATTAAAATAATACCATTTTTTTCAAGGAAAACTGTTAGCAGCTTCATGTAATGTTCCACTTCCGGTTAGTCTATTTTTACAAAAATCTATTATGTTATTTCCATTGATATAGTAGTCTTATATACCAAATTTGGAAAGTTTTAAATTATATTTGAATATAGTTTTTCATGAAAATCTATTATAGGCTTCAAGTAAAGTACCACTTCCGGTAGTTGTATAATGACAAAAAGGGAGGTGCACAACTAGATGTTATAACAGTCCTAAATATAAAGTTTAAATTTTCTACGGCTTACCGGTTTTGAGTTATGCGAGATACATACGTACGTACTTACGTACGTACAGACGGCATGACGAAATTAGTCAAAATGGATTTAGGGAGGGCCAAAATACCTATTTCCGTTGAAATCTGAGAACCGAAAATTTTCGCGATTACAATACTTCCTTTACTTCGTACAAGGAAGTAAAAAACACCCCCGAATGTGTTTTCTTTCGGTGTATCTGTATCAGAAAGTAACTTTTGTTCAAGGCTGTATAAAGCAATGAAATAATAAACTCGTAAATTTGAATGATTTGATGATATATGTATTTATTTCTAAAAACTAATTGAATTGTGAAACATTTGCCAGCAGACCACATGACAGGCAAACAGAATAAAACATGAAACATGAGAGAAAACATAAAACATTAAATCAATTAACGAGTGAAATTTTATCTGGAACAATTATTTTTATCCTAAGGGTTCGTCAGTCATGTCATATCATATTTGATGCGGTCAAACGGATTATGATCAAACATATAAAAGTAAACTCAATTGATTTGAAATGATGAAATGGTCGTTTCAGTGAACTCGCACTCGATCAATTACGTCGAATGGGTGCTCACCCCTATACTGTCTCTGTCACAGTAAATTGTGACGCTTTATTACCATTTTATACGCACATAAACTTAAGTGTATGAGTAATTAAGTTTCATCATTTACGCAATAAAAAAATTCATTTCATTTACTGCTAAATGTGCTACGAAAATTCTTTCGTTATTTATTAATCACATTGTCTCCTATACTTAACTTTATCAATTGCTATTCCACACATATTTATAGCTCGGAACTATTTTTACATGATTAATAAAATTATTTTTCTTTGCTCACAAATTCTAGTTAAAGAAAACACGCTTTAAATTTAATTAGTAATTTAAGTTCATACAACCATTGATTTAACCTGGGACTTATCATCACTTCAAATTAATTTCAAAACCTATTTCCGAATTTTCGTAACCTAAAAATATTATTAAAAGCTTCAAATCATGCACTGAACTCTTAAGGCCCACCGTATTGAAAATGACAACACTCATGAAAACAAATATCTGGAATTTCTATCTCTCAAGTTTCCTAGCAACCAATATTCATAATTGGAATACAGTGCGGACAGAGCAGCAGAGCACAGAGTACAGACAAACCTCGAATGTAAAGAGTACACGTTTCATTCGTGATTTCATAACACCGTCTGTTTCAAACATCCGACATCGACTTGGCTGCGTCTCTTGAGTCAAGTGCGTGATTCGTGATTCGTGTTCGTGCGATACGCAGGGCTAAGCGAAAAGTGAATTCATCCTGTCGTACTAGCAACGAGAGTCGGTTCGTTTCAACATTTCCCAACTTGGATATGTCACTTTACATCTGGGTTGATAAGAACTCGGTTTATTTCGAGATTTTCCCAGTCCACTGGGTTTTACAAAAATTTATGGTATATTATGGATAAATGGATTATTTAAACTTGTATTGAATCATAACTTAAATAAATAAATATATCATCACGTCTTTTACCCATTACTGGATGTGGCACTCTGCTTAAACAGATCTCGGTAATTGATATATTTTTTCGCGTGAAGTGCCGTTAAATCACGGCCCCCAAAGATATTAGTGGAGGGGGAGCCACAGGGGTAGATTTAAATTGGTGAAAATTGTTTGTCGGTTGTGGGGATCGAACCAGGGTTCCCAAGATCCACAGGCTGTCTCGATACCACTGAGCCAAATTTAAGCTTAAGGAATTGTTTAAAAATTACAAATATTATACTATACTGCATTTATTTTGCGTTTAGCTGTAGCAGATCTCGGTAGGTAATATATTTCTTCATGTGAGGTGCGGTTACCAGTCGTCAAATCTCGGCCCTTATAGATGTTAGTTGAGAGGAATTACAGAGATAGTTTTAACGTGATGAAAATTGCCTGTCGGCTGTGGAAATCGAACCCGGTTTCTCAAATCTTCAGGCAGACTCGATACCACTGAGCCACATACCTGACCCTTGACGTATAATATATATATCAGAAGCAGAAAATGATAAAAATATGATTTTACATGTTTATTTATTTACTTATATTACGCTGTACAACAGGAACTTAATCCCAAGTACAGTACAGGGTCCACACTCACCGAGCCGCAGTGTAGTAGTATATATAATTTTAGCTTGAGTGAGATTTGAACTTGGGATCTCCGAATTCGAATTCCGTGTCGCTATCCACACCACCGTGCTGACGGACATGTTAAAGTCCTATATTTCGGTGTCGCGGTCATCACCCTGTATAAAATAATCGTTGTGTGAAATATTTCTTCTCTCGAAAAGAACCAAATGTTAGTGGTTGATATAGGAATGGTTGAATTGAGGAAACACCTTTCGTGTTCGACATCGTTTTTATGTCGTCGTTTGCCAATTATGGCTGGCAGCGATTCTCTGTTAGCGTTTTGTGATTTTTGTCAGATTGACACTTGAAATGTTCCCACACAATTTGATTTGGACATTTCGTTTAATGTTTGTTTTTTACTTGAAATAAGGGGACAGTGTTGTCAGATTTCATTTCTTATTATTTGGAAACATATGCTAATTATTTACTAGCATTTTTTAGAAAAAAAAACATTACAATTATGATTTTTTGACTGAAAGTACAATGATGATGATTAAAGCCCGGATTTTTAGGCAATTGCCTAGATTCAAATTTTAATATACTTCAGGCAATTTCGTTTTTCTATACATAGGTAATATGTTTACGTGTAATGGAAGGTTTTTTTTTTTCGTGCCTTAGTGCCTATTTTTTATATATTTTGGTTATGGTGCCTATTTTACCATATACAGCCTATTTTGCCTATTTTTGTTGCCTATTCTAACTTTTATTGAGCAGCCAAGGTTTATAATCTACTTCGATGACTAATTCAGCACTCGCCAAAGTGTTTCAACCTAACCTATAATATTTAAAGTACTTACTTTAATCAAGTTTTTGTGTGCGAATTTAAAATGCCGAAAGAAAAAATGTTTTTTTAGTCAAAATTTTACGTGGCAATTCAATTGTGTCTTTGCCATTAATCAATGGAGCTGAGGTAACTTTAGACGATATGGCTAAATATAAGAACGCTCCGGCCACATTTTGTGATGTCGAACGAAGTTTTCAACTTACAAGCAAGTTCTAAACCGAAGACAGTCCCTTTCCGAAAATTTCATAGAGCAATTGCTCGTAATATTTTGTGAATTAATGTATACTACATAATTTGAATTTGCATAATAGTTAATAAAATGAGAAACCTACATTATTATTTTTCAGATTGCATTAATTTTTGTTTAAAATGATTATTTTTTTCTAAAGAAGAGTAGATACGAGTACCAATATAAGAAAAAGGATTCGTTTTTTTTAAACAAATTATTTACATTTAGGCTGCCTAAAATCCCGCCTATTTTAGAGTAATTACCGGTCTATATGCCTGCTTATTTGGGTGTTTTTAAGAGCCTAAATATCCGGGCTTTAATGATGATAAATTTCAAGTTAAATTTATGACAGAAACATTCGGATGACGTCTGGATTCGAAACCTATATCCTATGTTACATATTTCAATTCTACACTCGGTATGTATACCTCTTAAAGACAGTGTCATTCTTCCTTTAGGTGGTATATATCTCTGGCCATCAGTTTGGGAAATGATACAGCACTTTCTAAAAGAAATGTCTCACTTTCTTCCCTTGATATACAAATAGCAATTGTATTAAATGTATTTTTAAACAAGCGCAGGCGATACTGCCTTCATTTCTTATAGATTCGTTGTTAGAGAAGTGGGCGTAAGTGAAGATTTATGAAACAGGTGTACAGGAGCGAATGGATGAATGTTTGCTGTGTGATGATGGATTTTGGTTGTGAGGAAAGAAAGAGTTCGTATGGAGGAAGTGTGAATGTGGTCGAAACGAGTATCGTGTTTCAGGATGAGAATGTTGATGTGCACTGATGCTCTATGAATGTTTCAGGGGTTCGTGCTGCCCCATTTAATGAAATATATCGTGATGTTATGTATGTATGTATGTATATACAAATAGCTATTATGTTAGTTCAAATTCAAATAAGAATTATAATTTTCTTGAAAATTTGAAGCATAATATGACCAGACGTTAATTTTATTATCCGATCTGTTGAAATTACAAAATTGAATCAAAATATATGACAGAATAAGAAACATTTCTATTTCGAGTATTTGATTTAATTGTATGAATGAAGTTATATATACCGGGTGTATGGTATTTTACAAAGAAATAAAGAAAAGAAACTAATAACCTTGTCATAATTTGTTTGAATATGAAATATAAATTGTAAGAAGTTCAACAAGAGTTGAAAGTTTTATTTTATAGTAGATAAATTTCCAGAATTTAATAAAATGTTCCCGACAATCATGTTGGTCTGAAAATGGTATTATATTACGAGAAAACAAAAACAAAAGAGTAGAAAAGTTCTGAAAAGAATTAAACATGCATGAAGTAGAAAATTTATTCTGTTATCACACATGTGTTTGACAGCAAGTGCACAAACTAACCAAGTCGGTTAAGTTTTACGAGCGACAAGCGGACGAGCCAAAGTTCGAACCTCTTAAACTTTATCGATCAAAACGCGAGTATACAGAGCAAACACTATTTCATTTCAATCAATCACTCGCTATAGCCATCAATCAGTCAGAAACTCTTTCTGTATTCCAACGATCCTGTCAGGCCTAGGGATTATTGTGAGATCTAATGCGCAGATGCATCCGAATTTACTACGGGTGAATCGAATCACTTTCAAATATTTATACAATTAAATATCATCGCCCCTTTTACCCAACTCTGGAAAGACGCTTTTCAATTTTCACGGGGTAGGTGGCTCAGTGCTATCGAGTCGGCCTGAGGATTTGAGAAACCTGGGTTCGATTTCCACAGCCGACAAATAATTTTCATCAAATTAAAAATATCTCTGTGACTCTCCCTCCACTAACATCTATATGGCCGTGATTTGACGGTCAGTAACGGCACTTCACGCGGAGAAATATATCACTTACCGAGATCTGCTATGACAGAGTGCCACAACCAGTAATGGATAAAAGGTGTGATGATATATTTATTTTATCCTTGTAACACTGCAATTTGTTTCTTTCTAGAGAAGGAAAACTAATTTTCCTCACTATTCCACAAAAAATTAATTTTCCAATACCATTTCCTGACTGTTGTACAGAAAAATGTTTTTAAATTAAAGTTTTAAAGTATTAAATTCATTTGTTTTATTTCATTACTCTAAAATTGCTTTTAAAAGTTGACTGGGACAAATGATATAAATGTATATTGTTTAAATATCACTTTAAACAGGATTTTAACTATAACTAAATAAGTAAAATGCAATATATAGAATAATTTCAAAGCATAATTTAATATTCTTAACATTTATTGAATATTTTTACAGGAAAGTAATTGGACAAACAATAGTAACGTTACATATATTTTCCATGTTATTCGCCGATAGCATAGGTTACCAGCTGTCGAATAGTTGCACCATAAATATTGGAGGATGAATTTTTCATCTTTATGACCTAAACTATTCAACAGATTTATTACCAAGATAAGAATGTTAAGCAACTAAAATAATCATAAAAATCTAAATCGATGTTGACGAAAATTCTACGATTATTACCTACGCTATCAACAAAAGTAATATTTAGTCCAGGGTCCAAGTAATATTTACTATAAAAACTTTAGAACGACTATCCCTACTTTTTTCGCTTGCCGTAATGACATTTACTTGAATGAGTTCTTCTTAAACTACTGTAAACTTCAATAAAAAGTTTTTAGATTAAAAAAGTATAATGTAATACAGACATAAATTTTTTAAATGACAATTTTTCTGACTCTTCTTAAAAGGGAAAGTTTATTTTTAAAAAACTTGAAGAAAAAACATGTTTTGATAAACTTTTACTCAACTATACCTGAAATTAGTACTATTTTTATACGGGATGTTTCAAACTCAGCCAAATGTTATAGTAGATAGTTTAAGGATTTTATAAATGTTTTATTTTCAAAAATCGATTGAGTGGTTTTCAAAATATCATGTTTTGAAATTTTTGATCGGTCGCCATTTTGTTATTTGATAAAATAGAAAATAATTGTAAATACAAATGTTTTAGACAACCGAAAGCAAATGCTCATATATTTTTTAAATATTCCTTAAAATAACACAGTAATGACAATTTTTCAAAAAACAAATATCTATGAACTGGGGCTCCAAATAAAGAATTTGAACTAAGAAAGTATTAAAACCCTGTATAGTGAAACTTAGTAGGCGCGGTGGCCGAGCGTGTTAAGGCACATCTCTTAGCATACTGTGACGTCACCCGAACCAAGGTTCGTCAGTTCGAATCCGCCTGCCGACAATGTGTGATTTGTCGTAAAATATAAAAATACAGTTACATGTATTTATCACACTCGGGCGCTATAAGCTAGTCACTTATACGCCTTAAATAATCTGACTAAAGAAACCGGCAGTACGGCAGTGTAAAAAAAACTGCGGCTCGGTGTGCCCGGCCCCTATGTTCCGAAACGGAATGATGGGACTCATCATCATCATAGTGAAACTTAAGCAGGAATGTTGTTAAAATTAATTTGTTTTTGTTTTAATTTTTAAGTACCCTTCTTCAATGTTCTCGTGACTTCCCAAGAGGCAGAAATCCACTGGTGTAGTGTAACAAATAAATACACAAATTATTTAGGTATTCATGTTTATTCAAATGTTTCGATCGGTACACATCATACTAGATATTCCTAGCTCAACTTTGATTTAAATAACAACCTGTTGTCAGGTGTGTGCAATCGTGTGTGTACCGGAGTAGATTTACTCGTACGTATTGTGTATTCAACCGGAAAAATGCATTTTTCATGTGCAAGCTTCGCTTTGGGCTCAGTCGCAGTTGTAGTACTTTATACGCTCTATTCGCGATCACGAATTGTATGAAAAACGATGTCTTCTTGTGTTAACTCTATTGTTGAACCTTTACATAACATTCTTGTGTGCTGTTCAAAATATGTTCTGTACAAAACATTTTATTTTATTTTTTTATGGGGTAGGTTAATACGGAAGTCATTACGAAACCCATTTCGAAAGTATCGAAAGAGCGGTCATTACGATACGCAACATTTTGTTTTAGACGGTTGGTAGTAGCGGATGGCAAAGTGATATTTTAATAACGCGAGTAGAAAATAGTATATTATACGTCTAGGGAGAGTAATGTATGATTTTTATATGAGGGCCCAAGTAAAATTAAAAACGAAAATAATTCTTTTAAAACTATATTTTTATGGGGTAGATGGCTTAGTGGTATCGAGTCGGCCTGTGAATCTAGAGAACCCTGGTTCGATCTCCACAGCCGACAAACAATTTTCACCAATTTAAATCTACTCCTGTGGCTCCTCCTCCACTAATATCTTTGAGGGCCGTGATTTGTCGGCTGGTAATCGCACTTTATGCGATAAAATATATCACTTACCGAGATCTGCTTAGGCAGAGTGCCACACCCAGTAATGGGTAAAAGGCGTGATGATATATTTATTTATTTTACAAAACATTTTATTTTATTTTTTATGGGTTAAATGGCTCAGTGTGAATCTAGAGAACCCTTGTTCGATCTCCACAGCCGACAAACAATTTTCACCAATTTAAATCTACTCCTGTGGCTCCTCCTCCACTAATATCTTTGAGGGCCGTGATTTGTCGGCTGGTAACCGCACTTTATGCGATAAAATATATTACTTACCGAGATCTGCTTAGGCAGAGTGCCACACCTAGTAATGGGTAAAAGGCGAGATGATATATTTATTTATTTATTTTACAAAACATTTTATTTGGAGTCAGTACGGTGATGTGAATAGCGATACGGAATTCGAATCCGGAGATCCCGAGTTCGAATCTCACTCAAGCTAAAATTTATATGAACTAATATACTGCGGATCGGTGAGTGCGGACCCTGTACTGTAATTGGGAATAAGTTCCTGTTGTACAGCGTAACATAAATAAATAAATATAATTAGTATTTTTAAATAAATACTTAGTAATTTTGTTATTAGTACGGAGAGAAAAATTTGTCTCAGTGGTAATGTGCTGTCCTGTAGATTTGAGAACTGAAAACAATTTTCACCACATTAAAATATCCCTGTGACCTTTTCCTCCACTAACATCTTTGGGGGCCGTGATCTGACAACTGGTAACAGTATAAATATATCACTTATCGAGTTCTGCTTCATTATAAATTATTGTCAAGTTTTCAAGTACAAATATTTAAAATTAACGAAAACATTTATTTCTTCCAATCTTTTTAAAACTATCCCAGTGGCTCTCTCTCCACTAACAACTTCGGGGCCGTGATTTGACTGCACTTCACGCGAAGAAATCTGCTACGGCAGAATGCCACACCCAGTAATGGATAAAAGGAGTGATGATATATTTATTTATTTTTAATTCTATTAAAACTACAGAAGTTGCATCAAAATTTACGACAGAATAAGTAATGCTTCTATTTAAAGTATTTATCATACAGTATGTCACCGATATAACATAAATTGTATTGTTATTGATTTCCTGTTGTGCAGAGCGGCAAAATAAAAAAAGTAATTTACGATGCTAATTTCAAATAGTTTATTGTTACTCTAATTCAAAGTGAAATATACTAATGGTTTTAAAAACTGGAGACTGAAATACATTACTAGCTCATAGAGTCATTAAATAGTTAATTAATTTTGAAAATAATGCTGCCTGTACTCTAATGGGCGAACCGTTAATAATCTATTGCGAGCCGAAACACTTTATAGACTTTATTTATCCGGACGCAATTCGCTGCAATGTGTCCGTTGCAATGGATCCATTATTAGTATTATTACCAATAAAATGATTCGGGCACTACTCAAAATCTATGCGAACATTTAAACTGGATTATATTATTACAATATTCTACCACGATTTATTGAAGTTATAGGTATAAGTGTTAGTGAAAAAATTGTTTCAAAATTATTGCAAAAATATGAAGGATATATATTATTTGATGTACTGATTAAAATTCGAAAAGTTTCTTTAGAATTTCGCAAAAATATGTGCACTTTACTTGGGCCTAACATTTTTAATGCCACTGGTCTTATAGGTTACAATAATTAATAAAAATTAAGAACTTAGAAAATATAATAAAGGTTGGAATGAATTAGCGAGCTTGTATCATTGCCAAATATGAACTCAAGCTCACCCGAAAGTTTATTAATATATTATAAATAAATTATAACACCTTTTACCCATTGCTAAGTGTGGCACTCTGCCGTAGCAGATCTCGGTAAGTGATATATTTCTTCACGTGAAGTGCAGTTATCAACCATCAAGTCACGGCCCTCAAAGATGTTAGTGGAGGAGGAGCCACAGGGGTAGATTTAAATTGGTTAAAATTGTTTGTCGGTTGTGGGGCTCGAACCAGGGTTCTCAAGATCCACAGGCCGACTCAATACCACTGAGCCACCTACCCCATTAAAATATATTCTTTTTGAAATGTTTCTACGGTTAGTCCTTGGTGTTTTTCCGAATTTTAAAATCTCATGTTTCATCAAAATCTGGCGAAGATTTTAACATTGTGAAAATTGTTCTCAATTCTCAATTCCATAGGCCTACTCGATACCACTGAATACAAGAAATTTAATAATTATTTTTTTATAAATTAAAGGAGTTATATTTGCAAATACACATCATGTTTCCTTAGTTACCATGTCAAATGACATTTTCCTCACACAATTTAGTTGTGATTGTAGCCGTTTCCCTAAATAATGAGGAAAGTTATTTTCTTCTATTACTAATGAGGGAAATTGTTATTATTACAACTAAATTAAGTCAGGGAAATGTCATCTTCACAAGTAATGTTGAAAAAATAATATGTTAATAACTACAAATATAATGTCGATATATATTCTTAAAAATATGGATGTAATTTGGATCTAATGCTGTGTTATCTTGAATGCGCATTCTTGGAATGGTTTTGTTGTATATTAAAATAATAATAGCGCGATTGAAAACCCTGAAGATAATATAAAATACATTAGGAAATCTCTTGAAAGCCATTAAACCCTGAAATGTTGTATAAAGTATATTATCTTACCGGATGTTTGGTGAGGCTCTGCCAAGAAAACTCGAGATCCGAAATGTGCGCGGGGACGAGGACCACGAAATTCATGGCATAGGTATTTACCACCCCGTCCCGAACGTAGAATAGTTCAGCATTTAAACCTGAAAAACAAGAGCTAAATTAGGTCTTTAATGTGAACGAAGATGCCAGAGGAGACTGATGTGTTACCAGGGACGGACTCTGGTCTTGCAAGCAATCGTATCTTTAAATCTGGCTCATTTCAGCTAACATCTGCTATCGGCAAATTGTGAAATTTAGGCAAGGATCACATGTGACTTGTTCTAAAAACAAATATAAGCGTACGTTCTATGAATTTAGGGTTTGCTTGTTTAACACGCGTGCCTTGCCCAAAAACACATTCAAAATTTATTAGTTATTGCGTATTAAGAGCGTAAAACGATTCTTTATTACTTGCGTACAGTAATCGCCTTCGGCTCGCGCTGCAGTAATGCAAGAGGAACAAAAGTACTTTACTCTCTATGATTTCATCTTAAACCTCCATCACGCAACAAACCTTCAATTATATCCATTGATTCCCTGCTATGTAACTTTTTCATTAATCTTCCATTTATATATCACATAATAGTTATTTGTGAATTAAGAACGTAAAGTGATTCTTTGTTACTCGAGCACGGTAATTGCAGCACGAGCCGAAGGCGAGAGCTGCAATAGTGCAAGAGGAACAAAGACACTTTACACTCGTAATACACACATAATTTTGTCTACGATTGCATTTTCAAATTATTCAAAAACGTATACGTTCTGAAAAAAAATTCGTTCTGTTTTGTTTGTATCCCTGGTAACTATTGAAATAAGCGCACATTTAATATCTTTTTCGCGCGTTGTCATTGGAAACGCGCGAATTTAACGTCTTTTTCGCGCGTTGCCAATGGAGTCGCGCAAAAAAGATATTTTTCGATTGTTCCACAGAAAACGTTAACTTGACGATGAAAAATGAGAGCGTAATTGTCAACTTTTCATAGCAATCGTAGAAAAATGACTTTTTGTAAAGTTTACTACTATTATTTATTTATGAATATATTAGAAATAACTATCATATCAGTGATACTAAAATTGTTTACTTCAAATAAACTACACGTAATTTAGCGAATTTAAAAATAATCTTTTTGTCCCGTTACCAGATTATCACCCTTCAAAGAAACGCCACGTTTAGAAGTAGCTCGCAGTACTAGGCATAATATAAAGATGTCCGTATTATACATATGTCTTTACTTATTTCATGCAATATAGTATATTGAAGAACAAGTTTTATAAGACATGTTTTTTTGCACGCGTTCAAGTTTAGAAAACGAGCCGCGGGCGAGTTTTCTAAATGATAAGTGCTATAAAATTCTTATTAATACTATTTTTTCTATTTTGCGTCTTTTAAAAATAAAATAAATATATCATCACGCCTTTTACCCATTACTGGGTGTGGCATTCCGCCGTACGCAGTTCTCGGTAAGTGATGTATTTCTTCGCGTGAAGTGCGGCTATCAGCCGTCAAATCGCGGCCCCCAAAGATACAATATTTTAAACCGATTCAATTTAGGGTAATGTGTACATGAAATGATGTGGTTGGTTATTGTTATTGGCATTTATATAATTGTTCAGATTTTCGGGTTGTATTGAAATTTTGATATTCTCAGTGTGAAAAAAAATATAGCGTATCGTAATGAATGCACTTTCGATACGCAACTAGGTTTCGTAATGACTTCCTTATAAACGCAAAATTGAAAAAAATAATTTAATCTTCTATTTACTGCAATCTGATTGTATTTAGTTGAATTTTAACTCACGCTGATTATTTATTTTCCACAAAGAGCTTAAACTGCGAATTTCAAGTCTTGGCCCGGTTCGAGATATCCTAAATCCTCCTCTGCGTGTTATCTACATTCTTCTGCAGGAAATTGTGCCGCCATTTGTAAAGGTTAAGCTACGTCCGTTGGGAAATGTTGGTGGAAAAACGGAAAGCGCTAAGAGTGAGGTTATATGTGGTTAACCGCATCAAACTTTTTCTCTCATGACAATATATTTTCAGATTAAAAGTGTTTTATTTATGATATTAATTTCTCTAAGATGGTTATCTTTTGATAACACTTCTTGCGACTTGAGAACACTTTCTTTGTTGTCTCACTTGTGTTTTTACCTCAGCGCAGATGCATTTAAGGATGTCAGTTGCATAGCCAGAATCAGTGCAAAACTTTGCTTGTACCAATAGATTTTTAATTGTAATCGACTGAAATATGTTTTGGATACATTTTCCAATTATAATTAACATACATACATACATAACATCACGCTATATCCCATTAAATGGGGCAGCACGAACCCCTGAAACATTCATAGAGCATCAGTGCACATCAATATTCCCATCCTGACACACGATACTCGTTTCGGCCACATTAACACTTCCTCCATTTTCAACAAACATCCATCCATTCGCTCCTGTCATCTGTTTCGTAAATCTTCACTTACGCCCATTTGTCTAACAACGAATCTATAAAGAAATGAAGGCAGCATCGCCTGCGCTTGTTTCAAAATACATTTAACACAATTGCAATTAGACACTGTATAGTAAAATTGCCAAAAATGTAAAATTAGTGAAAATTAGCAAGTACGACATTTTCGTTTCATTTTACTATTTTTTTAATTTTATACATACATATATAACATCATGCTACATCCCATTAAATGGGGTAGCACGAACCCCTAAAACTTTCACAGAAAGATTCACTAACATATTCATAAATAAAAGCAGTCCACGTCAACATTCTCCTCCTGATACACGATACTAATGCAAACTCTATTATTCCTCACACCCAAAATCCATCACGCAACAAACCATCATTCACATCCATCCATTCGCTCCTGTACACCTGTTTTATAAATCTTTCACTTACGCACATTCCTCTAACAACGAATCTATAAAGAAATGAAGAAAGCATCTCTTGCGCTTGTTTGATAGTAAATTTTACATGCAGTTAGACACTCTATAATAAAAACTGAAAATGAATTAAAAAAATAAGGAAAGAAGGGAGCGTCGGTCTGTGCTTGTTTACAGTTCCAATCACTATGTGGTATTCTTATCTAGCAATCGAAACAACTCAACGCGCATGTCAACATTAATCACTGAGCCGCGAACCGAATCTTTTTCATTTAGCGATCCGGCTAATTTGAACAGATTGGTCAGAAACTACCCATGTCAAACTCATACTATATGCGTTAATGAAACAATTAAAGACTAAAGTTAATTTATATTATGACAGAAAAATTCTGATGACGCCTGGATTCGAACCAGGGACCTTCCGCATACCGGGCAGAGATGCTAACCGCTACACCACATCACCTGTGTTCGAAATATGGCATCAACTGAATTTTTCTGTCACAGTGTCTAAGCGTAGCTTCGTTCCGAGAGACTCCATATAGGCATTGACAACCGGGTTCGTCTACAGTGACACAGTTTGATTTTAAGGGAATCATACCCAAGCTTAGAGCTAATATTATTAAGTTGTGTGATTATTGAAGGTAATCATACCTGTAGTTTTTGACTAAAGTTAAATTATATTATGACAGAAAAATTCTGATGACGCCTGGATTCGAACCAGGGACCTTCCGCATACCGGGCAGAGATGCTAACCGCTACACCACGTCACCTGTGTTTGAAATATGGCATCAACTGAATTTTTCTGTCACAGTGTCTAAGCGTAGCTTCGTTCCGAGAGACTCCTATATAGGCATTGACAACCGGGTTCGTCTACAGTGACACAGTTTTTGATTTTAAGGGAATCATACCCAAGCTTAGAGCTAATATTATTAAGTTGTGTGATTATTAAAGGTAATCATACCTGTAGTTTTTGACTAAAGTTGATTTATATTATGACAGAAAAATTCTGATAACGCCTGGATTCGAACCAGGGACCTTCCGCATACCGGGCAGAGATGCTAACCGCTACACCACGTCACCTGTGTTAAAATCAAAAACTGTGTCACTGTAGACGAACCCGGTTGTCAATGCCTATATAGGAGTCTCTCGGAACGAAGCTACGCTTAGACACTGTGACAGAAAAATTCAGTTGATGCCATATTTCGAACACAGGTGACGTGGTGTAGCGGTTAGCATCTCTGCCCGGTATGCGGAAGGTCCCTGGTTCGAATCCAGGCGTCATCAGAATTTTTCTGTCATAATATAAATTAACTTTAGTCAAAAACTACAGGTATGATTACCTTTAATAATCACACAACTTAATAATATTAGCTCGAAAAAATAATATTATTTAATTAAATGTCAGTAGTAATCGCAAAGTATTCATAGTCTAATATTGCAACGTCGTATATTTTTACATTTATGCAGAAATATAAAACGAGTAGAAAAAGTAGAATCGCAAGGATAAGAAAACGGAAACATTTCGTCTAAATCAAGAAAGAAAAAGGTCTGTCAAGCACATTTTACTTAGATGCGGTATGCGGTCTTCGTGCTTGCATGCATTCTAATCGATATGCACTTATACAAGTTCTTTTGTAGACAATCCACTAAGTTTTTTAATATGTGTCACTGAAAATCTATTTATTTCAATATTTTCTTTATCTTACTTAGGTCCAACACGCGCCTAAGTGAGTCTGAAATAAATATCTGAAAACTGATTATTTAAAACAAGATATTATTGAATAAAACATACGAATATATTGTATAGAATGTTCAAAGATACTCCGTTATGGCTTTAACTTACTAAGCCTGTGTTGAACAGCACACAGTAAGAGATTCTACCTGTTGGCGCTCAGGGTAGGATTGCAAAATATTTAAATTCGGAAATCTCTAATCTCTGTGCGGATTATGTACTTCGATTGCCTCCTTATTATTGTATTTTTAATCCAATTGAATTAATTTGGGGGCAATTAAAATGCAATATAAGACGGAACAATACATCACCGACTGTAAGTGACGATGTTATCGAATTAATAATAATAGAAATGAACAATATAACACCAGAAAATTGGGCTAACAGTGTGCGTCATGTGATTGATTTAGAAAATCAATATATTGATATTAATAACATTACTAAAGACTTTATTATAAATATTCAAGACTGAAGTGACGATAGTGAAATGGATTGTGATAGTGACAATGATATTGTCGAATAATTACATATGTATAGCAGTGTAATATTTTGTATTTATTGTTATGTATGACACTATTGTTTATTTGCATTATTTAACTAAATGACGAATTGTTATACAATGATACTTTCATGTAACATTTTTTTTTGCTTCATTATCAATAATAATATTTGTACAAAATTCTCTGTTTCATTATTATAATATATATAAAAATTAAATTAAATTGGGAAATACTGAATACATACCTGTACTTGCACACTTATAAATCAAGCTTAAATCCCTAACAATAGACCCGCTGAGAGGGCCATAACGGAGTATCTTTGAACATAGTATACATATTTGTCCGGAATTTCAGTAGTGTGGTTAGTATTACACGCATTCAAATCCGAAGATCCTGAGTTTGAATACCACTCAAACTAAAGACCACACTGAGGAGTCCGGATCCTGTACTGTAATTTGGATTAAGGTCCTGTTAAATAAATATTGACTATTACAAACCAAACACAAACCCCAACTTCCACCCCCAGGAGGTGGGGCGGGAGGCAACTTTGAAACCTTAAATGGGAACCCCCATTTTTTATTGCAGATTCGTATTCTGCGAAAAAAAATAAGTTTTATCTCAAACTTTTTTTCCAATTCGGAATAGATGGCACTCTAATCGCAAAAATATGTTTTGACATGATTCTGAAAGAAAAGTAAAAAACGGTCTAATATCATAAGAAATAAATATTGAATCAAATACAAAATTCAACATAATCACAAGTAGCCACAAGCCTTTCACCGACTAAATGCTTGAAATAAATTTGCAAAACGATTTTATAAAATAAACGTTATTTTATTCCTTTATTGTTTTTTGGGGTGACTTTTTTTTTACTTTACTTTCAGAATCATGTCATCATATTTTTTTTCGCAGAACACGAATCTACAATAAAAAATGGGGGTTCCCATTTAAGCTTTCAAAGTTGCCCCCGCCCTACCCCCTGGGGGTGGGAATTGGGGTTTGTGTTTGGTGTGCTTAGATAGGTTTTTGCAAAATATGAAACACGTGTTTTTTTGTTTCTTGATTCGATGTGTATTTCACGAGATATTTCACCGTCCCGGAACTTTTTTAACACCCAGTATATATATTATTGTTTTAAAAATATCAAACTATTTCAATAATAGATATTGACAAATAATATATTTATTATGAAAAAGTGAATGTGTCCCAAACGAAAGTTAATTTAGGCGAAAAATGAATATAGCAAACATACTTCAAATATGTTTATTATAAAAAAATATTTAGTTTCATATAAAAGTTTGAGAAACGCTGATTTAGATAAAATTGAAACTATATTAACAGCCAATAATTCAAAAGTAATATTCGTGATATTGCGCCAATAATATTTGTAGGTAGGTACTCGTAATGAATTAATGAAGAATGTTCAGACTTGCGCATACGACAAAAGTTTGGCTGCGCTTGTTATTTTTACGAGTAATGTGGTAGTGTTACATCGTGTGGATTGTTTTAAATGACATTTGATGTTTTTCTGCAAATTTTGTGCGTGTGTTCAGTGAAATTTACAATGAAACAGAAGCTAAAAAGGTACTTATATTTGTTAGTTAAATTTCATGATATGAGAACTAATTAGGTTAATTACATAAACATCAATTATCGAATATTGATTTAGTGCTAGTGATGTCTGTTTGTCTATTTGATATTTCAACAATTATAAACCTAATGAATTACTTTAAAGTAAAATAATATACTCTGCTCAAAATTGTACAGGGATATTTTCAAAATTGAATATTAAATTAAAACTATAAATCATATTCAAATATTTGTAACAATACCTAAGGTATTATTTTTCTTAGAAATACTATTATTGTTTTTAGTTTATATTAGTTTTGCTAATTGCATTCCTGTTTATATTTAATTTGTGTAAATGTCCAGTAATTGAGATCTTGAATCTTATTGAATTGATAGATTAATAAATAAATAAATGTTGATCAATGATTTTATGTAAATTGCTTTTGGCAATGGGTCCTGCACTATTTAAAAAAATATTTTTCTTTTTACTTATGTCTCGTCCAATTTTTGAGTTATGGCAAGAATCCGAAAGGTAAAGGCTCATTTTGGAAATATCAAAGTTTGTGTCTTTTTACATACATGCCATTTAGCATGTCTTTCCCCTGATACATTTATATAAACCTAACCTACATTTCGAACTAGGCAATATTTAACAATTATTTTTACTGTCTATTCGTTAGTTAATAAATAAATCATATATTAAATATGTACTTAAAATATAATTATCAATTCTGTACATAACGACGCAAGATGTGCAAGAGAGAGAGAGAGCGAGAGAGAGAGAGAGAGAGAGGGAGTTAAAAACTAATAATATATAACCACGTTCTGATAAATACAAATTTGTTTGATAAAAAGTAAATTAAAACGTAGAAGGAAATTTAGATGCGAACATCTTAAAATGTATTATAGCAACTTAGATTTGTTTAAATATTTATGTAAGTTGTTTTTAGTTTAAAATGATTTACTCTTTGTAAAAATTAAATATTAAAATGTTGGTTCGAAGAAAGACGAAGTTTGTTATAGTACAGTTAATAAATTAGAACGAAAAGTCGTTAAAATATTTATCCATCTTAATAATTACGTCAATGTAAACAAGTGTTAGTAGCTCGCAGACTAAATTCTCCTTCGCTATTTGTTTTCAGTTGTTTATAAGAACAGAGATTCGAGTTTTCATAACATTAGCTTACAATCTGTTTTCCGTAAAGTAAACACGAGAACACGACGAATGTTTGTTCTATAATATCCCCCTTCATTCAAAAATTTCTTCCAATATTTGTCCATTTTTATTGTAATTCTATAGGGCGTATTCATAGCAGCACGGCTGACCATTTAAATAACATCGGTTGACTGCTTGCAATAACAACACACTCTTTCATGTTACGAATCGCTACACAAAATGGCGAACAGTGAATATTTCAATGAATAAAATATAGTGATCATTCTGAATATCTCTACAGTTCCATAATAAGCCCTAAGCAACTTTCATATACCTCACGAATCAAATCATCAAGACGGTTATATTCTCATATATTAAAATTTAATATCATTCTTCCATATTTGAAATCATTTCAAATGTAAATTATAGATATAGAACAAAAACTGTGCCATAGATGATAACGTGGGAATAAATTGCTTCCCTTATTTTAACGTGCAGAAAGGCGCTATTACAGTATGGTAGTTCATATAATTTTTAGCTTGAACGCGATTCGAATTCCGTATCGCTATCCATACCACCGTACTGACGGACTCAATTTGATGTGACGTAGTATGATAGTATGTATTTCTAATCGTACAATGTTGTCAAATTTAATCCTCTGAAGTTAAATACTGCCCTGGGTCGTTGTATCTGATTCTGAATACTGTTGCTGATGTCGTTGAAAATATTTATTTGTTATTTGAAACGTGAATCAACCAAGTTCAACTCGGCGGAATTATTGAGAGTGCAACCAACTGAAACGTTATTTGAACGAGAATTTGTCGGGACTAAAAATATGTTATAATATGAAATGAGATTTCTCTGAAGAGATGATAATATTTTCCGAGAAAGGATTATTGAGAAGGTACTCTTTATATTTGAAAAATGTAATATTGTAACTTGACTGACATAAGAGCCACTTTAGGTTTACATTTATTGGAAAAGAAAATAGTATATTTTTTGTGTTTTTTTCTATTATTACATTTTGTGACTCGCGGTATGCATTTTAAAATGAAATCATTTCATGTGGAATTATTCAACTAAAGTTTTTTCAAAAGATCTTAATATATATATTCATCATCTGTGGCGCTACAGCAGAAATCGGGCCTGGGCCTACCGGACACACCGAGCTGCAGTTTTTACACTGACGTACAGCCGGTTTTCGTAGTCAAATGCTACATTATTTAAGGCGTATAATTGACTAGCTTATAGCGCTCGAGTGTGATAAATACAAGTAGCTGTATTTTTTTTATATTTTACGACAAATCACACATTGTCGACAGGCGGATTCGAACTGACGAACCTTGGCTCGAGTGGCGTCACAGTATGTTAAGAGATGTGCCTTAACACGCTCGGCCACCGCGCCTGTTATATTATATATATATATATATACAGGGTGTAGAATTGAAATGTGGCGTATAGGGATTTCAATGTTATTTTTTAAATATTGCTGTATCTCTTTACCTATTCACTTTAGAGCAAAAGCGTAAATACAAAAATTGTTCAGAAATTAAAAATGCTTGTTCAACAAATATTACAACACTGTGACAAACAAATGTCAAACTCTTTTACAATATGTCAAATATTCAGTTCATTTGTTTAATTTTCCAATGCAATCTACAAAAAATTTGAATAAATTTTGAATTTCATTTAATGAATATCTCGTGAACTATTCACATTTATGTAATGAAATTTACTTTATAGAAAGCGTTTTTAATTTCTGAAAAAATTTTATATTTACGCTTTTGCTCTAAAGTGAATAGGTAAAGAGATACAGCAATATTTAAAAAATAACATTGAAATCCCTATACGCCACATTTCAATTCTACACCCTGTATATATATATATTTAGAGAAATTTAGTTTTCTGTTTTTCTAAACTTATT
This sequence comes from Pterostichus niger, assembly GCA_947425015.1. NCBI lineage: Eukaryota > Metazoa > Arthropoda > Insecta > Coleoptera > Carabidae > Pterostichus > Pterostichus niger. The sequence goes on from OX380347.1 coordinate 17,298,273, forward strand.
TAGAAAAGTATTTTAAATTTTGAATATGACAAGATCAAATGTTTCTAAATTGTTTTAGAGAGAAAAAATGCTTGAAATACAAATACGGAAAACTATTATAGAAGCATAATTACAGAAAGCATCGTTCTGACCCGTGGGTCTAACGTGTGCGGGGCACAAGGGCGGAAAGCCAAAGGGGCGGCAAGAGCCGTCCGTCCTATCTTTAGTTATTTCAGAAAATTTGAAAGAGCGTTATAAATAACTAATTTATATAAATATAAAATTATTCTGATTGTACTATATTTATATTTCATTCGAAGACTATTCTACGTATCTGGTTATTGGAATTTAGCAACGCAACGCCGAGCGTCGCGTTTCAACCTGTTGGAAAATATGATTTTGTTTTGTCGACAAATTGCGTCGATTTCAGGAAATGACTTGTTTTAAGTCAGATCTTATAAATATTCATCGAGCAGTAGAAATGCGTATTTTCAAAAAAAAATTAACCTGACCCAATCCGAACCCGATGGATACCCAAACTGACCTGACCTGATGATCCTATATGTACTAAACTGATCCACTCATCCATTTATTCCTCACTCTAACCCATATGCATTTATTTAACAAATCTTTCATATGTACGTTCCACATGCCCAAACGATCTTAACTCACTGTTTTAATAACAATACTAGAGTTATTACTTTAGAAATACTTGACAGCGGGAAAAATTTGATGCAGATATCAAGATCTTTAGAAAATGTTAAATGTTAAAAAAGGAGTGTAAAGTATGCGAAATATATATAACAGAAAAGTGACAGAAATATTGTTATTCAGATGTTGTTATATGATATGTAATATTTTGAAAGAGTTCTTTGTATGGGAGTGTTGAACTTGGATTCTTGAGTGTTAAGGCGGTGCAATTAATAACCTCCAACAATGAAATTGCTATGTGAAAAACATATCTTCTGCATCTAACTAACGAATAAAACCATTACGATAATCTTCATTAAGCATTTTATCTGAAAATGCTAATTCTTGCTGAGTAACGTACAACTAATAAAATAACAAATTGCATTGTAAGTTCGTATAATGCACGAGAACTACAAAACTTGTTATCCGGCGATGAAAATGGAAATTCGAATGAAAAACTCATAAATTTTGCGATCGTAGGAATCCGTTGTCCGCTACAAAAGATAGCATTCTGAATTATACATAAAGTTCTCGTGTGGAAGATAGAATATATAGACGCTATCACAAATAGGGGTCTGATCACATTCACATGACAATGTGTATTCCTCTGTCAAATTTATCTTTGCGGGGAATACATTGCCTAGTGTTATCATAATTGCTCAATCCAGTGGCGTTACTGCATTTTTCACTCGTCTGCTTAGGGGTGTAACAAGCTAAACATACCATGTTGTTGGCCCTTGGTGAAATATGATCATAAAAATTAAATGAAAATCATTTGGTTTTAATAAATTAAACAATATCACTTGATTGTACAATTTCCATCGTATATAAGGTATAATACAGAGAAACAGTTAGTAGGGAAGAGATGATTTTAATATTTCTTTAATTACTGCATCTTTGAATAGGGAATTTATCAGGTTTAGTTGCTTATTAATTACATTATATTATCACCCGTGGAATATTAAATTGTCAATCTTTCAAAGTTTAATTGATCACCTTTTGAAAGTCCTTATGACCAATTCAAATTACGATAAAGTACTTTTAAGTGTTGCTAGGAATAACGGATACAGTAAATCAACGATTATGCTATTTTATTAAATATTTCTATCTAGTTCGAAGAATGAGTGGAGAAAATTGAACATAATACCAGGCTTCTATAATAAGCATAGATTAAGAAATATTTTAATAAATAAGGATCCATTGACCAATTTGTAAATTTACCAAATGAAAAGAAACGAATGCAACTTTATTTACAAAGGACAAACAAAGTGAATTTTGTATCGCAACTAATCACTAATAACTTTAGAGAAAAAATGAATGCACATGCTTATACAGCAAGGAAGGGGGCATAATTATAAGGTTGATAAAATACAATTATTAGGGGGATGTGACAGGGGGAATTAAAGTTATATTTTCCTAAATGGCAACCCGAAAAATTCCCTGTTCAATAATGTAACATTGCCTATACGTAAAATTTAAATGAAAGCCACAAAGTTTAATAAACATTAACATCTTTAATAAAAGTAACAAATAAACAATTGATAAAACTAATTCGAATAATGAAATAATCAATGTTTTCCGCTATTGTGTAAATTTGTGTAGTGAAATAAATAGAGACAGATAAAATCCATTTAAATTATTCAACTTCTCTCAGACATATAAATTATTCATGATTCTATCATTTATTATAGTTTTTTTTTCTTGTTGCATGCATAGTAGAAGAAAGTTACAATAATAAAATGGATTGTGAATAACTATAATTCATTCCTTACTGTCAAGTTGTAAAGCTAAATTTTACACATTATACATAAATTATTCATACTTTAGGAAAAAAAAATTAAATATTGTTGCACGCCTCTGTCAAAAATGTTACTCCCTAGAGGTTTAAAATCTTCCAGAATTTCAAGAAAAAATTGCGCTCTTAGCTGCGTAAACGATACGATACATCAGATAAAACTCATTTAAAATAACACATCGATTTTCAAAATTATTTTATAAGAACTGTATACACCATATCAAATAGGATGACATCCAGGGGCGGACTTGACTTCTCGATAAAAAAATATAATACAATTGAAATATTGTATTTCCTCTACATACTTCAAAAGATTTAAAGATAATTGTTAATATTATTATTACTGAATGTGGCACTCATTTTTCATTTTTCGTAGCAGATCTCGGTAAGTGATAATTTCTTCGCGTGAAGTGCGGTTGCCAGCCGGCAAATCACGGCCCCCAAAGGCGTTAGTGGAGAGGGAGTCACAGGAGTAGATTTAATTTAGTGAAAATTGTTTGTCGACTGTAGGGTTCTCAAATAAACAGTCCGACTTGATGTATAAATTATGTTATAAGAAGTAAATTGCTAAGTGGATATTTGCTGGTTTTGATAAAATATAACAGCCTGTATATTTTATGGAAAAATGAATGTTTTCAAAAACAAACAAAAATCTGATGTGGACACCACATGACTTCCTTGTACGCGTATTAAACTATTGATATTTTTTTATTTGCACATATTTGACATAAAATCTTTTCTTTTTTATTTTTTGTTGTAATCCATAGCAAACTTAATTAAAAAAAATATATATATAATATTTAAATTTAGATATCTCGCTTATGCAAAAGGCTAATTGAAAAATTCTTAATGTGCTAGACGCAGAATTTAATTCTCTAAAACTGTTATTTACAGCATTTATTTTTAAAATTAAAATAATATCATTTTTTTCTAGGAAAACTGTTAGCAGCTTCATGTAGTCTATTTTAACCAAATTCTATTATGTTATTTCCATTGATATAGTAGTCTTATATACCAAATTTGGAAAGTTTTAAATTATATTTGAATATAGTTTTTCATGAAAATCTATTATAGGCTTCAAGTAAAGTACCACTTCCGGAAGTTATATAATGACCAAAAAGAGAGGTGCACAACTAGATGTTATAACAGTCCTAAATATAAAATTTCAATTTTCTACGGCTTACCGTCTTTGAGTTATGCGAGATACATACGTACGTACAGACATCACGACGAAATTAGTCAAAATGGACTCAGGGAGAGCCAAAATGCGTATTTCCACTGAAATCTGAGAACCGAAAATTTTCGCGATTACAATACTTCCTTTACTTCGTACAAGGAAGTAAAAATGTATAAACTAAGAAACTATAAAAAATATTTAGTAACATTTTCGAGGACCTGTAAGAGTGCTTGTACAACAGTTTAAAAAACGGTATTATATTTGTTGGGTTAACCGTGAAACACCCTGTATACTAGTCCTCGCACGGTTCTGACAAAACGATCGATTCCGAAACAATTTGCCGTTTGAAAATTGCGCGCTATTCACACCGGAAACGCGGTCTGTTCACACATGCAACGACGCAAAAAAACGCATTCAGATTGCGCATTTTAATGTCTATTTTAAATGATTGGAAAGGGCTATGGTTGTGAAGTGCTAATGCAATAGACTGTAGGGTCGTTATGGTCCTACATGAGTGTGTTATACTCGCTAAAAGGCTAAAAAAGGATCCAATAAAATTTAATGTTATCGGAGTAGCAGATGAAACGTGCGGCTTTTTCTCGAAAATTAAAATTGTCGTTATGCCTTTTTACAACTTTTCCAGGTTTTATTACCACACGTATTTCTAAGTCATTTGTTTTAATTATTTTTTCATATCTGTTATTAGTTTTTTATACATATTCGCTTTTGGCACATTGAAATATGATATTTGATACTAAATATTGATATCTTTCTGCAGTCATATATACAAGGTGTTTCTATACCTCATAACGAACATTTTTAGTGTCACTGATTTAATAGTATTATTTATAATTATGTTACTAATATAGAGTAGGTGGTTCAGTGGTATCAAGTCGGCCAGTGGATCTTGAGAACTCTGGTTCGATCCCCACAGCCGACAAACAATTTTCACCAATTTAAATCTACCCCTGTGGCTCCTTCTCCAATAATATCTTTGGGGACCGTGATTTGATGGCTGGTAATCGCACTTCACGCGAAAACATATATCACTTACCGAGATCTGCTTACGGCAGAGTGCCTCAGTGTGAAATAAAAGTATAAACTCTGCCTACAAATAATCATTTATTAATTAGTTATTATATATATATATATATATATATATATATACCTAGTATAATGCCTTAGTTTAATTAATGTACTACCCTAATTTTTATTCTTTTTGTTCTATAATCAGTATATCAAATTATATATTTATTTATTTATGTTACTCTGTACAACAGGAATTTAATCCCAATTACAGTACAGGGTCCGCACTCACCGAGCCGCAGTGTAGTAGTTTATATAATTTTTAGCTTGAGTGAGATTCGAACTCGGGATCTCCGAATTCGAATTCCATATTGCTATCCACACCACCGTACTTTAAAGTTTCGTGCAGAGGTATAGAAACACCTGTATACAACTTATTGTATCGGTAAATTTTGCATTTTACTCATTTTTTGTACTATTATTGTTTATATTTAAAATATTAGTTTCCCTAAACAACTAAACTAAAGTGATCCGAGTGAGTAAGTCGGATCTTTTTCTCGATTGAGATTCGCTGATTCGGCTCAGTAAAATGATCCGACACGCCCATCTCGATCCATTCATGGAAAATCACAATTGTAGTCAATGTAGATAGTTCCAGTAACCTTATATAAAAATTCCAATGTTTTAAAATCGTCCGAACAGTATAAAATATCCTGTTTTTAATCAGGGTGCGATAAACACAAAACAACAACCAAATTTCCGTGATCTTGTGATCGTTTTGACGTTTCGATGGCAGGGTAGGCGTCAAACGGCTGCGCCGTGCCCAAAATTACTTAATTATCAATCGTTTATATTCACGAATTAGTTACGAGCAACTTAACAGGCAGCACAATATCGATAATGACTTGGAATTTGCATTCTGCTTGCAAATTCGGTCTCGCAAACAAGCATTGCAGGATTGTGATTACAATCGGCTCATCGTGGAGTTCCTCCCTTCGTCCCGGTGGGCCCCTAAGCCCCAAACCCGAGGGATCGCGACATCAACTACGTGTTGAGAGACGTGCGATGTTGCACTTTACTCCCATGTTTTCAATCTTTTTATTTTTTTCTTCTTTTGCTACTATTTAAGCAGTATAAAGGGGAAGTAATTTATAGAAAATATACATACATATGTATGATTATTAAAAACAGAAAAAAATAATTGTCCATTTGCTTAGTGAAATCAGTTTTAATAAAAAATTTAAAGAAACACTTGTCAAAGAGGCCGGCCTCTGATGATGACCTAATAAGTCGACTTGGAGGCTGAAATATTTTGTGAAGCTTTGACAAGTGCATATTTTATTTTTTTATATAATTATTAGCTGTTCTGCAGAACAGGAACTTAATCTCAAATACAATTATAAATTATTCTAGCTTAAAGTGGAATTCGAACCACGAGCCACTCAGATACAATCGTATCTTTTATACAAGCTAATTTTATACTTGTGTTATCGAGTCAACCTGTAAAAATGAGAACAATTTTCACTACATTAAAACTACCCCTGTGGCTTCCCCTCCACTAACATCTTTGGGAGCCATGATTTGACGGCTAATAACTGCATTTCACGCGAAGAAATATAACATTTACTTATGCAATTTTTCAATATTAAACGTGAAAATAAAATTTTTACGTTTGCGATACATGAAATTTAATAATTATTTTATATAAATCAAAAAGGAGTTGTATTTGCAAATGCACATCACGTTTCCTTGGTCACCATGTCAAATGATATTTCCGTCACTCAATTTAGTTGTGATAGTAACCGTTTCTCTCTCTAATGTTGAAAGTGCCATTTTCACAAGTATTTCTTCTATAATCAGATGTCCTCCTATTTCTTCTACAACTTTGTCCTTTAGTTTTTTTTAGAGATGGGCGAATATCATCCGCGAATAGTCGAATGCCGCGAATATTGACATTATTCGAAATTCGAGATTTTCGAATATTAACGTCAGTATAGCGAACATTCGAATACCTCGAATATCGCGCCATATGTTGACCTCAATTTTTGACTATGTTTTCCTTTATCATTTGTACATAAACTTAAAGCTATTACAATACTTTGAAGTTATTAATAACAAAAATATTTTGTTTCAAAACCATGAAGACATACCATATTTCAAATTTGTTTTTCGCCAACATCAGCCCGTACGTTTTACCTTTAATTTGAAGTTTTCGTCTTTTTCTTTTTTGTTTATACTTTTAATTTTATTTTATCTTAACAATTTCATTCAAATAATGAAAAGGACATAATTAAATAATTATTAATAATTTTAGGAGTATTCGAATATTCGAGTACCTCGAATATTCGAGATCTGATTAATATTCGTATTCGATATTCGAATTCGAGAAATTTGATATTCGCCCATCTCTAGTTTTTTTTTAGCGTTAATAATAAAGATAGATCCTATATATCTAAATATTTTCTCTTACTTATATAATTTTCTGTTACAGATTTAATGGAAATTCGTACACAACTGTATTAAGTGTACAAATAGGTAAGTTATTTTTTTTGACATATTCAAATTAAATATAAGCACAAATATTCTGAAGCCGGCGCTGTATCACGAGTATAAAACGAACACGATGTTAAACAAATCCGAGTTCTGATTCAAATAATGCTTGCCTATAGGCTTTTGTTTGTTTATGATATTTGAACAAATGTTTTCGCACGTCCTACGTTTATTTGCATACATTGTTGAATGTAAACTATTAATCTCTCGTAATTAAAATAAATATAGCAAAAAATTCTAGTTGGAATAGAGTTTTTTAGCTTTGTATACTGACATACAATGATATAATCATCTTTTTTATTCGTATAAATGAAGTTCTTTTTATTTGTGACATTATTTCAACAAATTTAAGAAACACTCTTTCACTCGGCGTGACAAGATTTTTATTTTGGTTTAACAAATAACTATCATATTATTTTACCCATTTCTGAAAGTAGCACTCCACCAAAAAATATTAGGAAAATTTTAGTTTAGTTTGCGTAAATTTACATGTTTATCTTTATTTAAATTCCCATAAAAACTATTGTTTTCTCAAGAAAAAAACTCTGCACAACGTGTCTTCAATTCAACGAAAACAATCAAAGCTACTTTAAAAAACATTTAATAATGCTCTTAAATTACTAATGTAGTAGTTACCTTGAGAAACATTCGATGACAATTTGTTTCATTTAAGTTTTTGGTAAGTGAAAGAAATATCGTAATGTTGAAAAATTGTATTTACCGTGTTATTCGCTATAGGATATTCTGTGAAATAGTAGTAACTCATAATTATATTGTGTCTTTTGAAGTTGAGTATGTATAAATTATAAACAGTGAAAATGTTTAAGACAAGTCAGATAAAAAAAATAAAACATTTTTGTAACTCATTAAAACTGACATAAATTGTCTTAGTTATAGTAATATCTGCTACAGAAGTTGCTCGTTATTCTACCGTGTTTCTTTGACTCTTTTTCATTTGACTTCTCCATTTTATTATGTCTTTCCTTTTGAGATAATTGTCTTAATTGTGCATCCATCTTTTTTGTCCGGACCCCTTAACTTGTATCAGATGCAGACAAAATGTAGCGAAACTGTTTGTTACGCTCTTCTATTTATTTCTTGTTCGTTAATTTTTTGTTTCATTTAGTTTTTGTCTGCTTTTTTATCCACTATCTCTTTCTTTATTGTCTCTAATTTACTACTGCTCATTCCTTTTATGCGATAATCATCATAATTGTGTCACATTTTTTTTTAATGATTTGCTGCTCTGAATTTATTGAACTTTGACACACTGTTACAATTTAATCTTTCTGTAAGTAACATTTTATGTATTAAATTTGCCAATACTATTATAAGGTGTTTCAAAATTATTGCAAAAATATTACGAACATGTTCCTGAAACGTATATGTTTAGTGCTTCTGGTCAACACTACAAACAGTCATTTATCTGATGTATAATGAAAAAAATGACTATTGTAAATAAAAATAAATATATCATCACTCCTTCTATCCATTACTCGATGTGGCACTCTGCTGTAGAAGATATCGGTTGGTGATACATTTATGCTTGGGAAGTGAGGTTACCAGCCGTCCAATCACGGCCCCAAAAGATGTTAGGGGGAAGCCACAGGTGAAAATTGTTTCTCGGTTGTTGGAATCGAATTCATGTTCTCAAATTCATAGACCGACTCGATACCACTGAGCCACCTACCCCATAATGACTATTGGAGTGTTTATGATTATAATATATTTTTTCCATTATTGTACTTGTCCAGTGGTATAAAATATGTTTGCACTAAGAAATATACAATTCTATTTGTGAATTTTGAAAAAAATATTTTTGCATTATCATAAATGCATCGTGTAATATATATTCTTTATTTTGCAATAACTTTGAAACATCCTGTATAATATGAGAAATACATGAAAATGATATAAAAAGGAGAGTAAATTATTTTGGATATAGAATACCGAAATTGTGATACGATAGAAATTCATTTTGCATTATAATCGGTACATCAATTAATATATAACATGATTTGAAACAGCCTGTATAATGATTAAACAAAATACATGAAAATAATATTTTAAAAGCAGATTACATACATACATACATAACATCACGCTATATCCCATTAAATGGGGTAGCACGAACCCGTCAACATTCTCATCCTGACACACGATACTCGATTCGACCACATTAACACTTCCTCCATACAAACTCTTTCTTTTCTCACAACCAAAATCCATCAACACACAACAAACATTCATCCATTCGCTAGTGTACACTGCGCTTGTTTCTGAAGATGGTCTCCGCACAATTGCAGGTAAACACTCAAAACATCTAACCAATTAATCTAAAATCAAGAATCATACGCTTGTCTTCATTCATCATATTTATTCGCGTTATAAAATATAAAATTGTAATATAATACAAATTCTTGTTGCAATAATTTTAAAACACCCTGTATAATAAGTACACGAACTACATAAAAACATTATGAAAAAAGTAGAATACCGAAATTATTTTTGCACCAAATAATATATAATCTTTTTTTGCAATAATTATAATACATGAAAGCTTAGCAAATTATAGTTACAAAATATCGAAATTGTGATATAAAATAAGAGCCGATTGAAAGTTCATTTTACATATCATCGATATATATATCACTTACCGAGATCTGCTTAGGCAGAGTGCCACACCTAGTAATGGGTAAAAGGCGTGATTATATATTTATTTATTTTTTGCAATAATTTTAAAACAACCTGTATGGCATAATCGCTTCAGGTCTAAAAGTATGCAAAACCAACACTATAGTGTAAAAGTTTATGCCTTGTAATAAAAAATGAAAATTAGAGGAAAATAGCAGAAATAACTAAGTTTTTATGAGAGTAAAATAGTCTAAAATAAGAAAAATATTGTAATCTTGCGAAGCAATTCTTTTGGCATCCAAGATAGAAAGTTAGGCGCATTCATAAACATGAAAAAGTCATTGTTTGATGAAACCCACACCCAAGGTCTGGAACCCGGCTTGTGTCGCCTCTCCTACGTTCTGGAATTGCTATTTTATAGAATAATGACGCAAGTTTTTCAGCGGGGGCGTTGAAATAGGGTACATTAAACCCATCGCGTCTGAGAATTCGGGGGCAGGCAGCCAAACTTTTATATAAGCCAAATAAGAAGGATATACACCGAGTTATATTGCTGATATAGTTCTCTTCTCAAATCTGTTATTTTCTTGTTCGTCCCGCGTTGCAGTTTGATGTGGGGTTTGTGATTCAGTGCTTCTATTGTCAACGAATTTGTAAACATCATGCAAAAAATACAATTATTGATTACTCTCTATTCTCTACGATCATACGCATTATTCAAACAGACTATTTTATCATGGTTTTCTACTTTAGAAATTTCGAAAGAATTTAACAATGACGTCATCAGCTTATTTTTCTCGCTGTCAACCCTGAAAGAAAAATGCTATATCCCTTAAAATGAGGTAGCACAACCTATTGAAACATTCATTCATTCATCACGCAATTAATCTTGGCCAGATTTTGATGAAACATCAGATTCTAAAATTCGTAAAAACACCAAGGACTAACCGTAGGAAACATTTCAAAAAGAATATATTTTAATGGGGTAGGTGGTTCAGGGGTATCGAGTCGGCCTGTGGATCTTGAGAACCCTGGTTCGATCCTCACAACCGACAAACAATTTTAACCAATTTAAATCTACCCCTGTGGCTCCCTCTCCACTAATATCTTTGTGGCCGTGATCTGGTAACCGCACTTCACGCGAAAAAATATATCACTTACCGAGATCTGCTTAGGCAGAGTGCCACACCCAGTAATGGGTGAAAGGCGTGATGATATATTTATTTATTTATTTTATATATTTTTCTAATTTTTTTGTTATAGCATGCAGAAGGGTTTGTACGAGAAAGAGCTTTAGTGCAAATTGTATGAAAATGGTAAAAACGCCAAGAGGTATCCCTTAGAAAAATTTAAAAAACATTAAAAAAATAAATTGCTTAAAATGAGCTCAAAAGGCAATTCGGGCACATGTAATTTTTGTTTTTTTGTTTTTGAGATATAGCATCCGAAAGGGTTGAACTTTCCAAACATTTTCCATCATCAGATTTTTCGAATTGTCCGAGGCTATATCTCAAAAACTAAGCAAGCTTTTTCCGAGTTAGATTCCCACAGAAACTTTACTATCCTTGAGGGCCATGATTTACCGGATGATAACCGGACTTTACGCGCATAAATATATGCCACACTTATTATTTATTAGTGTCTAAAATATAATCCGACCCTATGAAGGTATATTAAAAAAGTTGAGCAAAAGATGAATTTACACAAACATAAAAACAAATAAACAAAAAATGGTATAAATTTAAGTTCACCCCTTTCATTGAAATTCTTTGCGTTCATTAAGTTCTATACATCACATATCAACATCAGGCACCAGCACATCGTTCATTACGCCATTTTCATGCGTTTCCCCTGCAGTTGATCGCTATTTTTCGACAGATCCCACACCAAATAATACTATGTAAATGAAGTCGCGAATCGAATGCTTTTCAGAAATGAACTGAACTCGAAATTACAGAGAGCAGCAGCAGTGGTTGGTCGTTCTTCACAAGGGATTTCGCAAATTATGCACTCATTATTCGGGTTCGCCTCTGCTATAATCATGCGAATATCAATCATGAAATTCACTGAATTATCATAAAATTTGCAAAAATGACATTTTTAAATTCATTCGTTGACTGCGTGATTTGTGATCAGGAATAATTTACTGCTCAACATTTATTTGTTCTCATTTTTTCCGTTACACGATTTTATAAAATTCACAACATACCCCCTTTTCTCATTTGTTTTTCAATACCTGGACAACAATTTGTTCGCGTTGTTTCTCCTATTCTTTGAATTTTTTATTTCAAACTTTTTTGCTAAAATAGCTTTAAGAGCCTTTGAAATACAACAATTTATAGGTAGATGCAGTGCCGGATTAACACTAGGCGGGGCCCTAGGCAATCGCAAACAAGCCCCCTACCCCCCGCAAACATTTGCAATTACTACTCCAACGGTTAACTCAGAAGAAGCGTTTTCTGCATTTCAACTGTACACTTTAAAAAAAATCATTTTGCGGGGCCCGTATTTGACGGGGGCCCCTAGCCGATTGCCTAGTAATGCCTATTAGTTAATCCAACACTGGATAGATGTTTGTAGTAAGTTGTGCTATTATATTATTGTATACAACTTACTTTATAATGTACAAAGCTCAGTGATAATGCACCAGACCCGAGTTCGATTCCCACAGCCGGCAAACTAATTTTTACCACAATTAAATTACTCTTGTGGCTTCCGCTACAGTAATATCTTTGGAGACCATAATTCAACGGTCGGTAACCGCACATAGATATATCGCTTATCAAGATCTTCAACAGCAGAATACTACACCCCGTAATAGGTAAAAGGCGTGAAGATTTATTTATTTTATTTTTTATCTATCACTAAAAATATGAGGGTGTATAATTCAAAGAAAAAGCTTCGAATTGTGACAAACTAATTTTTCTTTGTGGAACCACCTTCACTTACTTCTTTGTGGGCTATTATTTGACGGCTGGTAACAGCATTTTAATTCATAGTAGTAGAAAATTATTTATTTTATTTATTTATTTATTTATTTATTTATTTATTTATGTTACGCTGTACAACAGGAACTTAATCCCAATTACAGTACAGGGTCCGCAGTCACCGAGCCGCAGTGTAGTAGTTTATATAATTTTTAGCTTGAGTAAGATTCGAACTCGGTATCTCCGGATTCGAATTCCGTATCACTATCCACACCACCGTACTGACTATTCTACATTTAAATCAATCTAGATATTAGATTTTATTTATTTAGTTATTGTTATTTAGGGGTAGGTGGTTCAGTGGTATCGAGTCGGCCCGACCCTGGTTCGATCCCCACAACCGACAAACAATTTTCACCAAATTAAATCTACTCCTGTGGCTTCCCCTCCACTAACATCTTTGAGGGCCGTGATTTGATGGCTGGTAACCGCACTTCACGCGAAGAAATATATCATTTACCGAGATCTGCTTTGGCAGAGTGCCACCCAATAATGGGTAAAAGGCGTGATGATATATTTATTTATTTATTTATGTTAAAATCAAAGTTAAAATATATTTGTAACTGTCAAACGATATACATTTGTTTGTATTTGTCCTGTTTAATGTAAATTAATTGTGGTAGTGTTTACAATTATAATTTAATTATGATTGCAGTAGAAATAACTGTCTAACTCATGGTAATAAAAATTTGTACTTAACTAAACAACCCTTAATTTTTCGAATTAAAAATAATCTTCTTGTTCCGTTATCAGTACATTATGTAATATCATGACCAGCTTTATTGAATTGCGCTAATGCTTGCTACGCCAAGTAATGCCATCTACTGACAGTAACTATGCAGTCAAATTACAAAAACAACTTTAAAATATATGAAAATTAAAGTAAAACAATCTTACAATATTAGAAAATTGATGTTTATGTGATAAAATGAAATATATTTAATGGAACTGCGTATTTTATTTATACATTCAATATTTTTAGGTTAGGTTAAGTATGTGACCGCTCTGTAGATTTGAAACTAGGAATTTTTACTGATATTGAAACGGCCATAATAAGCGTAGCGCAATACAATGAAGTTGGCTATCGTAATAGATACCATTACAGTGTAAGCATCAAGTTTTGACATATTCTATATGTAGTGGTTTAGATTAGATTTATCGAGATCTGCAATTGCAGAGAAACCATTTCATTAAACTCGCCTGTCCTCCAGTCATTTATTTACGTAAATTTAAAAGCAAAATCCTATCACAATTAAAGAATATAAAATTGATTTCCTTCGAAATGCCTGCCGAGTCTTAACGTAAACAACATCTGCAAAGCAAGAAAAAACTCTAAACGCAATCAATTTCATTCGTTACCTCCGAAAAAAAAACGCAAAAAAACAAGTTTGATTGAGGACCCAAAAACTGGTTGATTATACAAACCCGGTTGCAAGTTTCAAATTCTGGTAACAAACTCGCTTTTCGTAATTAACGAGAGCAGACGGAAACAGCCGAGTGAACCCGAACGAAGACTGAAGAGAGGAATGCATTGTAATCAAAGTGTCTGCTATGGAATTCCATCGGTTCTGTGTGGCCCTTAACCTGACAATATTTACCAGTACAGACCTGATCCTTTATGTAGCGATTTTATCTTGCATTATGTTTCATCATTTATCCCTACTTTTATCTAATCTTTGAGGCATGCTTCAGGTCCATAGTTCATTTATCTTTCAATGAAACATTTATACTTTTTTTATATTTTAAAATAATGTACGCTGTGCCTTTTAGATATCAAATATTTTTTTCTTACATGAAGTGCAAGGATAATTTTTAAAAATTGTTGTGTTCATAAGGAAGTTGCGTATCGAAAACCTTTTGTTTTAGACAGTTGGTAGTAGCAGTTGACATACTGAACCTATCAATCTGGGAACATAAAAATTTCAAACTAACCTCAAAATCTCAACAATTATATAAATGTCAATAAAAATTACCAACCACAATATTTCGTATACAAATTTTCCTAAATTGAGACTCGGTTTAAAGTATCGCAGATTTGTTTAAAATTGTATTTTATAAAACACGCAAAATAGATAAAATAGTTTAAATAACTGATGTTATAAGACTTTTATCGTAATAGTACTTTAAAGTTAGACGCGTGCGATAAAAACATGTCTTATAAAAATCGTTCTTTAATATACAATTTAAATAGTTATTTGTATTACTAGTTCAAAAACTGCTAT
Source organism: Pterostichus niger (assembly GCA_947425015.1). Taxonomy (NCBI): domain Eukaryota; kingdom Metazoa; phylum Arthropoda; class Insecta; order Coleoptera; family Carabidae; genus Pterostichus; species Pterostichus niger. The sequence continues at coordinate 17,313,333 of OX380347.1, forward strand.
TTTACGAGTGCAAGTATATTTTGATCGGACGAGGCCATAGAGCGAGGCCTTTAAATACGAGCACTCGCAAAATAGTTTCAAGATTTTTCGCCCCGACTTGTTCCTAAGTTTAATTTATTTACTCACATTCTAAATGCCAATGAATTTTTGTATGTTGGTAACATCACAATATTTGAATTTCAAATACATTATTTCATAAACAATTCACTTGAATTTGTCTCGGTGAAATTATTTCTAGTCAATTCGTAAGTGAATTTTGTGGTTATAATTACATAATGGATACTTTACTACATATTAATAAAGTTGTTGATAATATAATTAGTAATTTATTGCGACAAAAATTCGCTAATCAGTACAGGAAGAAATGTGAACTTTTCATAAAGTGGTGCAATAAAAATGATACAAGTACATACAATGAGTATGTTGTACTTGCATACTTCAAATTCAAATCTAAAACTTTGAAATCTTCGTCGTTATGGCCTGTTTTTTCAATGCTAAAATTACTCTCAATATCAAACATAACATCAATATTAAAAATTATACGAAATTGATAGCATTTTTTTTTAAAAAGAGTAAAGTTGCTTATATTCTTAAAAAATAAAAAAAAACTAACTAATTTCTAATTGTTAGAACTGTACTTTCAATTGTAATTAACTATGTATTGTTTATCAAATCACTATCTTTAATAAATATAATTACACCGTACACTTCATTTCTTTGACTATTTGACGGCCTTGCATTCTAGTATTATAATATGAAGAAATCAACATATTTTTCTTGGATTTTACACTGCAAATTCAATTATAATTACTTACAATTAATTTTTTCGTATTGAAACATTAGGAGTTCTTTATGCCAACATATAACCATAAAAAGTCACTAATTTTTATCGTACAGCGTTCGATAAACACTTAGTTTTTACTTCCTTGTACGAAGTAAAGGAAGTATTGTAATCGCGAAAATTTTCGGTTCTCAGATTTCAACGGAAATAGGTGTTTTGGCCCTCCCTGAATCCATTTTGACTAATTTCGTCATGCCGTCTGTACGTACGTATGTACGTACGTATCTCGCATAACTCAAAAACGGTAAGCCGTAGAAAATTGAAACTTTATATTTAGGACTGTTATAACATCTAGTTGTGCACCTCCCTTTTTGGTCATTATACAACTACCAGAAGTGGTACTTTACTTGAAGCCTATAATAGATTTTCATGAAAAACTATATTCAAATATAATTTAAAACTTTCCAAATTTGGTATATAAGACTACTATATCAATGGAAATAACATAATAGATTTTGGTTAAAATAGACTAACCGGAAGTGACACATTACATGAAGCTGCTAACAGTTTTCCTTGAAAAAAATGGTATTATTTTAATTTTAGAAATAAATTTTTAGAGAATTAAATTCTGCGTCTAGCACATTAAGAATTTTTAAATTAGCTTTTTGCATAAACGAGATATCTAAATTTAAATATTATATATTTTTTGATTTTTTTTTTAAATTAAGTTTGCTATGGATTAGAACAAAAAAGAAAAGATTTAATGTCAAATATGTGCAATTAAAAAAATATCTATAGTTTAATACGGGTACAAGGAAGTCATGTGGTGTCCACATCAGATATTTGAGATATGTAATACGACTAATTCTGGATGGCGACGCGAATAATCAATTAATTATATATCGTCTGTGTTTTATGAAGCGTTTATACTGTAAATTTTACAGAAACAAGTTCTGAACCTAGACATCCATAAAATTCAAACAAGTATTCATATATGACAGTTGACAGTAAAAATAAAAATCAGTGCATAACTTACTGAAAGTACCTCATAACTTATTTATTCACTGTTCACTTTAAACTTTGACAGCTTTCGATCTGCAATTTATATCTTAAGATCAACATCAACACATAGCAAGTATCTAATTAGAGTTTGTCAACTGTGATTGCTACTAGAGTCAAGTTTGGTCGCTCAATTCAAATCCCAAAGCAATTTAATAAAGAGTTTAATAATAATGATGTGAGCCCTGTTATTAATTATTAACCTAAGGATTAAGTATTGCTTCGCTAATTCGAATTACCATGTTATACTCCACTTCAACAGAGATTTAGATAATGAAATGATAAGCTGATTTCAATGCTGTGATATGTTTTCACATACCGGGTGTTTCGTGTTACAAATGGTGCATTTTAATCTCTAGAATTTGTTGATTCCAATCCAGTTGAATCCAAAATCGCGAGTTCAAATCTCGCCGATTTCTATCTACATCTAATAAAACTGTGTTTCGTATTATACTGTAAGATACTATAATTTCTTATAGATTCGTTGTTAGAGAAGTGGGCGTAAGTGAAGATTTACGAAACTGGTGTACAGGAGCGAATGGATGAATGTTTTTTGCGTGTTGATGGATTTTGGTTGTGAGAAAAGAAAGAGTTTGTATGGAGGAAGTGTTAATGTGGTCGAATCGAGTATCGTGTGTCAGGATGAGAATGTTAACGGGTTCGTGCTACCCCATTTAATGGGATATAGCGTGATGTTATGTATGTATGTATGTATGTAAGAAAATTCTAAATAAATATATCATCTCGTCTTTTACCCATACTGGGTGTGGCACTTTGCCGTATCAAGTAAGTGATATATTTTTTGCGTGCAAAGCGGTTACCGGCCGTCATATCACGGCCTCCAAAGATGTTAGTGAAGGGGAAGCCACAAGGGTAGTTTTAACGTGGTGAAAATTGTTTGTGGGCTGTGGGAATCGAACCCGGGTTCTCAAATCTACTTATCATATAAGTATATATGTCTTTTGATGAGCTTATGTTGCCCATTGTTTCAAACGTGTCCAAATTATTTCTTTTTGGTGTATTGATTAGGAAAGTCGTTATTTTATAACGACAAAGTATGTGGAAAGTGACACATTTTACAACTATTTAAAAAAATTGTAAAATAGTTAAAAAAAATTAAATATACAAATTGACAACATGCTATCGAAATTTTGACATCTGTCAAATTAATTTTTATCTCCACAACATCAGTCTAATATGCAAAAAATTACGTGTGTAAACACAACAATTTGATATTCTCCGGCTTCGCCGGCTAACTCTGTCAAAAAAGTTGACATTTTCCTACACGAATTTGTGCACGATACTTCATCTTTTTTATATTGATAATATCTGCTAAAACTGTGAAAAACCAAATATTTCTTTAAAAAAAATTAAACAAGGTTACGGTTTCCTAGGTTATAAAAAACTATTTTTATATATAAATTCGTAATAAATTTTGCAGTATGTATAATGTAATTGCATAAAAAATATTGTCTTTACCTCGTACGTATCAAAGAATGTATTTGTCGGCTAAGGTAGACAACATTCTGAGTACTCCAAACACGATTTTACGACCCAAGTATACAAATAATTATTAGAAATATACTGAAAACTAAATTTTCTACCACTTGAAACAAGTTTCTATAAAATAATTTTGAAATATTTGAAAGCTAGAAAAAGTCTAGATTAATGACTTGAGGTAAAATCATATCAGCAACATATTTAATTTAAAAATAGTTTTATTCTCCCAGTAGTCAAAGTAAAAGTTTGTTAAATGTAGCCTTTATTTAGTACATTAGTTGAGCACCCGGTATGTAATTATATTAAAAGCTTAAAATGAAATACTGGTTATTTTAATACTCTATATGATTTGAAATTGATATAATAATTATTAATACCATTATTAACGGTATTACATATAATACATAATGCATATAATATTATTTTTAAAAACTTTTATATACAGTTTCTATTTATAGAAAATGTAATATTATTTTTTTACTTTTTACAACAGGTAATACGCATCTATTTTTTATTGAAAAATATGAATTTATTTAATCTCTCTGTTTTTCGTTTATATAAAATAAAAAACGTAGCGTTTACCTCCGTTCTTGTATATAATTTAATATCCGTCCATAATAAAAAAAATCAACTGAACAAATTATGCACACATGAAAAACTTTTTTGTTATTTGAATTAGGAAGGTACGAATGCAAAAACCTTTAGGGTGAATTATTAATTATCCAGTCGGAATTTTATATTAAATTGCACAAAAAATACTTAGTTAAATGATAAAATTTATGCATTCTCACGGAATAATGCGACAAAATAAATAAAATCATTTTTGTGATATTTACTTTTATTTAAAATAAATCATAACTACAAATATTACCATAATATTTTACTGATAAATAAACGAAAATATTTTTCCAAATTTATATTATAAATATTCATGTGTATATATCACAATAATTTTATGATTAATTAATTCTGAATTATTTATTCAGTGTAGTTAACAATATTTTTAAATTAAATTTTGTTATTTTAATTTGAACACTAAATCAAATAATTATTGACATCGAAATGCATCAGTCCACAAATTATTTTTAAAATGTATTTTTTGAAAACAATTTTGAATTTTAATATTTACATTATTAGCAATTCTTTAAAACATTGTTTAAAAATTTTTGTTTATAAATTATTTTTGATGAAAATGCTTTAAATAAAAAATACGAAGAATTATATTTTCGACAACTTTTATTTGAAAAAATTTTCTTTCAATGTAGAAACAATTGACAAGAGAAAATAATATATTGGAACGCAGAACTCGCTTATTAGCCAATTTGTCTTTTTGTTTAAATATTGACTACAAAGTCGGTAGATTTATTATTAATAAATATTAATATTTTAACAATAGTTGAAAAAAAACATCATGCAAAAATGTGAGTAAATAGAACAATGAACATTACCTAGTAATTTCATGACTTCAGATTGAGTGATAAACACATTAAGATGAGAGTGACCCGGAGAAAAAAGCACAAAAAGTCCGGAAAGCACCAAGAAAGCGCACATGTTGTACATCGTGTTTAGAGTCCGCCGTCCGCAACCATACTAGCCGTACCGCTGTGCGGGAAGTTCACTGCGCGACGCTCGGGCGCAAACTGAGTGAATCTCCGCGCTCGCTGGCAGATATTCCACCCGGAGCGCGTTTAAGGCCTGTGTGGTGACGAACTGTTTGTTATGATTGTCAGCAGCCTCCTCGACCATCACCGGAAAACATCGGCTACGATCGGAGACGCACGATACGGTTAGTGGATAACTGTTATGGATGCTTTGGTCGCGTTTTAGGATTTTCTTGCACGTGTTTGAATTACAAACTGGTTCTTTGTCTTCCAGGAATTTTTAGCGGTAAATTGCTACTTCCGTATTTGGGCTGAAGCGCTAAAGGAGGGTTGTTTAATGTCATTCAGGTTAGTTGTAGATGCATAAGAGGGTTCTAAGTGCGGCTTGTGCTATAATACATAAAAGAAAGCGATATTTAAAAGCTGTAAGATTCAATTATTTTCCTGAAAGTCATTTCATATGATGTTCGAAAGAAACCTGGTTATAAAAATCCATTTGCTTTCGATTCTTTCCTGCACATTCTGCTCTTTTATTATCAGGAGATCAGAAACCTGACTGTCAAAATGCTACTCATATAATACAGAAATTCTCAACCATTTTTTTTATGAAACTTCATTTAAATAAAAAATAATCTATAGGATTAGAAAGTCATAATAATTAATTATTACTCTGCACAATAGGAACTTAATCCATTCTCAATCATATTTTTTAGAAATTACTTGTCAAGTCATTGAGACAGAAATGTTTATTTCGGTTTTATTTTCTGGGGTACGACTGCCTCTTCATTGAGTGAGGAAAATATTTTTTCACAAGTAATGTTTAAAAAATAATTTTATCACATTCCGGAAGCACGTTACTTGGTAACCCGACGCCGTAGGGAAATTGTAATAAAACTATTCATTCATTTATCAATATCCGGGCAGAATTTTTTTGTAGTAATTCGTTTTTTTCGTACTGTTTATGCTTTTTTATCCGCTATCTAGTCATCATTAATAAATTTTAATATCTTTGTATCTTTTATACTTTTCTTATTATACAGGGTGTATCTGTACTTCGGGAAAAAAATAAAGGGTATATACTATAAGACGTACTGATCATGGAACAAAAATATATTTTTTTAAATTCTCTAAATTAAGAATGGTTTACTTGAAATGAACATTTTTAGGGCCACTGAATTAGCGCACTTTATTACTTGACCTGCTGCATTTAACTAAATTAAATTATTAATTACACAACATCAGACATATATTTGGTGTTGAGTAAACAATTACTAGTAAGAAAATTTAAATAAAATTATTAAAAATAGCTATCAACCAGTGGCTAACAAAATGTTGCCTTTAAATACGATGCAAAATTTTTGTTAATTAAAAAAAAATCTTTTTGTTCCATGATCAGTACGTCTTATAGTATATACCCTTTAATTTTTTTCCCGAATTACAGATACAGCCTGTATATTTTACTTACCTGAAGCCTTAAATTAAATAAGCAAATGTAATTTTATTTCATTTCATACAGAAATATTTTATGACAATTATATATGTATCTAAATTTGTAGATCTTTAATAATGATTTTTTCCTATAATGCATATTTTCATGACACTGTTTTTGTTCGAATCGAATTTTGTGCAATTGTTTTTAGGAACTTTTTTACTTGTAAAGTTGTCGTACTGTCAAACAGACCGTCTTTTAGCTATCATTGCTTATATAAGTATCATTAAAATTTACTTTTTTATGATAAAATAAGAATATCAAAGAATAAAGCACTTTTCTTTTTATTTAAATTTAAAAGTTTTAATTTTTAGAATAATATTGTTAATATTATGAAACTCTAACCTAACATATAAATGACAAAATAATTTAAATTTCAAATGGTTTTTCATCTGTCAGTGTTACCAACATCCTAAATTTTTAATAATAAATTTTAAATAAAAATTAAATTAATGTGTTACAGGAAAAATAGTATGAAAGACACGTATTACAATGCTCAATTGTAATACTCATACTTTACGTAATTCGTATTACAATTAGGGTCATTGTAATACTAGTTTTTCAATATACAATTCTAATTTAGCTGAGATTTGTAACTAAAATAAATATTGTTGTTATTTGGTATAAAAATATAGGATGTATTTCCGCAAGAGAAAGTTAACTGTAAATGCTCCAGTTAACAAAATCCTAAACACACGGTCGAAAATTAAATCAAATTTAGACCAGGTACAAAAAATATTTACCTCGCAATTTATTTACCTCCTTTCAATAATAAATTACTTCACTTTTACTTCACTTTTACTTCATTCTCTCCCATTTAAAATTAATATTTCTCTATCACAAACACTGAAAACATTCATGAATTTAATTAACACAATTATTAATTACAAAAACCGAAACTTGGTGGAAATTCTATAACATGAACGCATGAGCAGCCACGAAATGTAAACAAAACAAACAAGTTGGCTGTTGGCTAAAATAAATGATTTCGTTAGACAGAAAGTTGTGTTGGCCGCTTGGTGTTGATAGAGGGCAGCACTGGATGTTGTATGACGTCATGTGACTCGTCAGAGTGTATCGCAAGGATGTCATTCCTGTGTTGATCCCAACTTCGTTTATTTACAATCGACAGCCTGGATGCACTCACACGAATCCTATTTGCCATCCTGAAGATCTATGGTTTATAGTACCATCATGGAAAGTAGGCTTTTCTGACTTTATGGAAAATAGACATTTGCCACCTACTCATGTGAAAAGTACTGCACCTTAATGCAGAAAATGAGTGTTTTTAATTGTGTAGATTATTAAAATTGTTTTCAAGAGAATTAAAAAAAAGAGTCAAAACTAATTTATAAATTCTCTTTTATTATTTCTAAATATTACAAACTGATAACAACTGATAATCATAATAAACCTTAGACAGATACTTAACTTTAACTTTCAGATGGTTTAAGATGACTATAGAATCACCTTAAAATAAAAATAGAAAGAATTCATTATAGCTAATCCAGCAATCATTTGGAGAAATGACTTCTAAATCTCTTTGTGAACACTAATCGATGCTTTTGTAAAAAAAAATTCTTGATATTAATGCTTTTAAAATATCTTTAATAAACCATTTGTCTATTCTAATAGTTTCAAGCAATTTTCAACTTTCTTAAAAACATTTTGTTATTTGCAAGGAGAATATATTTACGTGAAACGAATAATTTTCTAGTAGTTTTCGATTAGTGTAAGGATTAAATTTGTTTAAATGAATGTTTGATCAACTATATACCATTTTTATCTAGCATCTAAAATAATTTATAAACGGTTGACAGTGAAATAGTTATTTGTATACCTAGCGCATGAAAGTAGTCTATTACATGGTTGTTTCTCTCGACTACGCTTCGATCTCCATGCGCGAGCGATAAAGACACTTTCTGCTTGAGGTCCACACAATATTTTGTACTTCTACTTGTTTGCAAATGGCACTTTATAGGTAACTAAATAAATGAATAATTACATCGCGAAGCCCTGTAAAATTTTTCAGGCTCATACGAGTAGAAAAGACCTGTAAAATTTTACAATGCTCATACAAAATTAATGTAAACTAATTATTTTTTTGTCATATGACATAAATTTATTTGTTTGTATGTGACACGGTTGCAATTAATATTTATAGGGCTCACTAGATTATGCTTGTCCGTAAAAGTTAATTTACTACTCTAGCCACGTAAATAACTATTATACGCCTATGTTAATCTCTCTTTTCTTACTATTGAAGTAAAATAAATTCTTGTTGCTCGGAATACGATAACTTACCGCTGTTAAATGACTGCTGAAATAGCATACTTTCTATCATGGTCGTATAAAAAAATATCTTTTAGGATTTTGTAAATGTGGGAGTTGTATGTACGCACCCAGGACAGAAGCCGTATGTACACAGAACGGCACGGCGTCGAGCGTCGTCAGTCCCAGCGTCGCGTCGTGCTCCACTGTGTATATAAGCATCGCGATCGGATATAGTTGAGAAAGTTTTAATTGCAACCGTAATTGGATTATTTCTAATTTGCATGCCTGCACTTTCGACTGTATAAATCTAAGAGCAAAAGGATCTGTGTTCTAAGTCCCAGCAGAACGCCTTCGTTACCTTATATTGCACCCCGCGAACAGCCCTCACCCGCCGTAATATTGCGTGGTACCTGGAGCAATTCGTTACAGGAAAAATTAATTGCTCCAGTCATAATCTTAATGGTGGAGATTGCAGATGGAGACAGTTCATCGCGCTAAATCAACACTTTTCACACTGTATTTATTTCCGAATGATCAAATTGTTTGATTGTAATTTTCATTCAAGTTCTGCGTTACATGTTATAGAAATTAAACTAGAGAGTAAAGCGATATTTTCTCCACTCGAGTTAGAAATTTGCATCAAATACGAGAAATAGAAACATTTTTTGCTGTCATACATTCTCATTCGATTTTGTAATTTTGACAGGTTCAAGTTATCAATAACATTATAATATTCAGTCTAGGATTTACATATAATCTACACAAGCTATAAGCTTAGGGCCTCCACTTTCTTGGGGCTCCCAAAAATTGTCCGAGTGAACAGTGGCATATTTGGCACCGACATAGAATATCTGGACTTATAAAGGGCCCCATATCTCAAGTTGCTTAGGGCCTTATCAAGTCTAAATCCGGCCCTGATAATAATAATTATTTGAATAATTGTTATTTGTGTATCAAGGGAAGAAAGTAGGGCCCCAAACCGTAACCGAAAACCGCACCGATATTCAACTTTTTTGAACCCTAACCGAAAACCGAATATATTTTGTTTAGAAATATAGAAACCGTAAGCGAAACAAAAATTTAATTGATTATGTAACCGAAAACGTAACCGAACCGATATTGTTTTCAGTTCTAAAAACGTTAATTCAAACCGGATAAATAACGTACTGAACCAAATATAATAAGAATACGAAAAATAATATAAGTTATTAGTTTTTCTATTTTTATAAAGTTGCAATCTTTACAGTCGTAATAGGACACCGGAACATAGGATTTTAACATGTAAAATAATATTTTTATAATTTGTTGCTTCCCTTATTATTTTTGAGAAAACGCATAAAATTCTACATTAAAATCAAAAAACAAAATCAATGTTTCATGCTTTATAACTGCAGAAATTAAATTATAAATGTTGAAAATTAGCTTAAAAATAGGGGAATAGCCTTGGAAATGAAAGAAAATTGTCAGAAGAAAAAAATGATTTTGAATTATTAATTTTTATGATAAATTGTAGTAAAAGAGATTCATTTGTATCACTAATTGAGTTGAATTATCCATCATTTTTTCTTATAATTCACTTTAATTAAAGACTAATAAAAAACTACTAGAAACAAATTCATGAAACAAGGAATACTTTTCTGCTGACAGATAAACCGTATATTATTTGTTTAATTTTGTTTCATTGCTAAGGTTATCCCTATTTTTAAGCTAATTTTCAATTTAATTTCTGTCGTTTATAAAGTATACAAAATTTATTCTGTTTATTGATTTTAATGTAGAATTTTATGCTCTACAACATTTATTTATTTTTCTATAAAATAATAAGAAAAGCAGGAAATGATAAAATTATGATTTTACATGTTAAAGTCCTATGTTCCGGTGACGCGGTCACCACCCTGTATAAACTCTCGCATGAAAAGTATTTGAAAGCCACGTTGAAAAATCGTAGATTATCAGCAACCACAGATGAAAAGTTGTCATCCATTACTGAAAACGGCTTACACTTTGATCAATTATAAATAGAATGTCCACGACTGTATGAGTGGTGATCCTATTACGAATACGACAACACAACCAGACTTGCTGATGGCAATTTCAACCCCAGTATAACTGAAAATGAAAACCCTTTATTTTGGTCAAGTACTGAAATTCAATTATAATTAGTGCAACTCTGTGAGATATGCATTAAAGCTTACTAACCATGGGAGCTAAACTTCATTCCTTTATTCATTTCATTACTGTCGATATTTTATAATGCAACTGAGACTAATTTTGTTAAAAACTTTATTATTTTTAAGCCTTTGGGGGAACCTTAGTAACGAAATTTGATTTCATTTGAAAATACTAATAAGCTGAAAAGTATTAATGGCAAAATTATAATTAAAATTTCAAATAATTGTTTTGACTTTGGACCTTTGGGTTGAACACAATTACATTAAGAATTAAATTTTAATTGTAATTTAGCTTACAGGTACATCATTGTTTAATTGTAAATGCACTGCAGTATAATGAGGGTCATACCAAAATAAAACAGTTACCAATTCTGTACTGAATGTAAATTTATAGGTCTAATCTAAATATTTCTGTGAAAATAATCCAAAACTATTATACTTTTCATTTCTTAAAATATATTCCAAGTTCTTCGTGACGTCATTCATATGATTCTTACACAACGAAATTACTTATAAATACTTCTACAAGTTTTCAAACAATTATGAGAGTCAAGTTGACTCTAGTCTACTTGACTATAGTCAGTTGACTGTAATCAAACTGACTATAGTCAGTTTGACTCTAATAAGTTGCTTTTTGTCTATTCTTGTATTCAACCTAACTATAGTCACGTTGACTGTAGTCACATTGACTATAGTCTTGACTATAGTCAGGATGACTGTAGTCAACATGACTATAGTCAGGTTGACTGTAGTCAAGATGACCTGACTATAGTCACGTTGACTGTAGTCAGGTTGCCTACAGTCATCTTGACTACAGTCAACCTGACTATAGTCAACCTGATTACAGTCAACCTGACTACAGTCAACCTGACTATAGTCATCAAGACTATATAAAATCTCGAAATAATTTATATAAAATCTCGAAATATTAAAAATAAAATCTCGAAAAATAAAATAAAAAATCTCGAATTTAATAATATAAAATCTTGAAAAATAAAATATAATATATATTATTAAAAATAAAATCTCGAAATATTAAAAATAAAATCTCGAAATTAAAAATATAAAATCTCGAAATAAAATATATATCTTGAAATATTAAAAGTAAAATCTCGAAATAAAAAAAATAAAATCTCGAAATATAAATAAAATCTCGAAAAATAAAATATAAAATGCTTCGAAATAACACATCATCCTGTTCGGTGCAAAATAAGATCTGGCTTAAAATAAGTAATTTCCTGCAAAATCTTGATTTGTCGACAAAACAAAATCATATTTCCAAACAGATTACGGCGCGACGCGCGGCGTTAAATTTCAGTAACAAGATACATACTATAGCTTTTAAATGAAGTATAAATATAGTATAATCAGAATAATTTTACTAGTAAATTAATTAGACAGTAGTTATTTATAACGTTCTTTAAAATTTTCTGGCCTACCGCCCATACATGGTGCATGCCTTGCTCTACCTGATCGGAGCGGACCTGCTTTGTCGAATGTAACATTTGTAAAATAGGTATATGTTAGTTAAATTGAGGGTGACACATTGTGATATAACAAAAAGTTTGTTCGTAAACGAAAGATGACGACAAGTTTTTATGTACATAACTTTGAATGTAATCGTAAATGGTTTAGAAACGTAGAAAAGAATCATTACAAATGAATAGAAATTCAGTGAATATTACAAAATTTTGTACTTCGTTTGATGGAAAATAACATATCGTTATTATGGCAAATAAACTACTGGTAGATAGATATAAATGAAAAATATTTGCAAATGAAAGTAACAAAGGAAATGTATTAAAACTAAATGAAAACATAATTTCTATGATACATTTTTCGTTGTTTTGTTATTAAAACAAAGGCAACTTCCAAGTTTTTCCATCTATTAAAACAAAATTAATTTTCATTGTTTGTTTGGGGTATAAATTTGAAATTCAATTAAATTTAACAAAGCACAATATCGACATGATTTATTTCAATAAAATCGTAAACCCGAATATAACATGGAAAACCATTTAAATTGTTTTGCGGCGTGCGATTTAAACATGTTAACAGTTACAGTACAATTAAATCACCCGATTTTGTTCTCTTTATTATAACTTTTTGTTTAATAAAATAGCAAACAACTGATTTACAAACTAACTATAGGCATCCTTGAAGCCGATATTACATGATCAATGTTTTCACTATTTAATAAAATACAAAAATCTGACGTCACTTTACACAATTAGACAGAATATTCTAAGTAAAAACTTTTGAAATTTCACATACCAAGTGAACAAAATTAAAATCTACTCACCATTATTCTAGTTTTTTACAGAATTATAATAGTAATTTTTTTTCATGGCCTTTGACTTGGATTATTAATTATATAAATTTTAATGTTTAAAAGTCATTTATTTTAAAATTAGGATTCATCATTCAGCACTCATCGCATCACCACTTATCTGAAAATGACTCTAAACAGAGTTGAATTATAAACTACTCTACCTTCAATTTTGTTTTCCTATTAGTCTATCTTAATTAAAAAATTCAATGATTTTTAAACATTAAAATTTATAGTTTAAATAACTCTAAAGATAATTTTAAGTGTAAAATAAATATTTATATTTTGTTCTAATTTGAGCTCAATTGGTTTTCAAAGCCTACTGAAAAATTCATATAAAATAAAATGTATTTAAATTTTAATTGAATGATGCTCAATATTTTTGTTATTTAAGGATATAAAATAATTGACTTGAATTCAGAAAAAAACTACTCCAGCTCTAATAACGTCTCATTAAAAAATATAACTTTGTGTTGTAGCTTGAGAACCACTGGTTTAAACAAATATTTTCTTCCATAGTTGGATGTCCCCTTTCGTCTTCTATAAGATTGTCTTATAGTATGTTATTGTATATTTAATAGTATAGAAGTTATATGTGGTAGAAATATAATATACCTAAGAAATCGATTAAAACCAAAATCAATTTGAGATCAGTAACTATTTTCGAAACGGAACAGAAAAATAGTTTCTTCTATTCTTATTTTTCATTTCTGTTATTCCCCGAGCGAAACTCAGTCTTCTAGATATTTTAATGTAATACAGTACAATGCAAGAAAATAATACTTTTGTACAAATATATATCTTCCTGACATTTCGTATAATCAACAAAAACCCACTTCTGTGTCGTGAACTATAAATAAATCAAGTCGAGTAATAATTTAAAGATTATCGCATTCTTGGAAAGCAGTGTCCTAGTCGTGGTAATTTTAAAACTTCATGAAAGCTTCACTAATGCTTGTATTGTGCGTGGACATAATTTATTTATTGTTGGTGAAGAACTTAAGTAGCGGAATCGGTATTCTTTGAACCGGGATTCTTTGAAACGAACCAGTAAACACTGCTATTTACTATTTATCGGATGTAGGGTTGCAACGTTTACTGTCAATCTTTTACTTAAAAGAATTCGACTTATTTCGTTCCATTCCGGACGAATTTATTGCCTTGTTATTTGGAACCTAAACACTGTTCTTTTTAAATCAAAATATTATTATTGTATAGGACACAAGTTATGTTTTGTACATAATTTTGAGATAAAGGTGAAAAATATTGTGATAAACTTGAAAATGTTAAATTTATGTGCACATAAAGTCAGTTGAGATGGTTTGGTCATGTAGAACGTATGTCGAATGACAGATTGGTGAAACAGGTGTATGTTGGTGAAATTGAGGGTGAAAGTTTGCGTGGACGGCCTAGGAACAAATGGATGAATATGATTGAAGGGTTGTTGCGTGAGCGAAAGATTCTGAGCGTGAAGAATAAACGAGCTTGTATGAAAAGAATTATGAATGTGGTTGAAGCAAAAGTGGTGTGTCAGGATAGGAATGTTTGGAGAAAATTAATTGCGGGATAAATATGATGAATGAAGACAAGCGTATGATTCTTGATTTTAGATTAATTGGTTAGATGTTTCGAGTGTTTACCTGCAATTGTGTGGAGACCATCTTCAGAAACAAGCGCAGTGTACACTAGCGAATGGATGAATGTTTGTTGTGTGTTGATGGATTTTGGTTGTGAGAAAAGAAAGAGTTTGTATGGAGGAAGTGTTAATGTGGTCGAATCGAGTATCGTGTGTCAGGATGAGAATGTTGACGGGTTCGTGCTACCCCATTTAATGGGATATAGCGTGATGTTATGTATGTATAATTGAAACAACAAAGACAAAATTAATTGTCATCCAACACTTGGTGAAACAAGGTTTAATAAAAAATATAAAGTAAACACTTGGCTATGTTTCACATGCACTTTGTTCTAGGTGAAGAAGTGAGTTATACCATACTGATAAGCTGTAATAAGAGCGAAACGCGTCTATGGTTACTAACTGTGCTGGCCAGCCTCTGACGATGCCCTCATAAGGTGACTTGGAGGCTGAATTTTGTGAAACATAGCCAAGTGTTTACTTTATATTTTTTATGAAATTGATTTAATTTCCCAAAATCTATTTCAAACTGCACTTTCCGGTATTAGGAATTTAGGAACAAATTTTGATGAAACAAAACAAAGCATCAAGTATTGATACTCGGTTGCAGATTCAGATCAAACCGTGCAATTTTCTTGTCAATCTGCGTGGGTTCTTCTGATGTATCCGCCCACTTGCATTTGCCTAGAGGGCATGGACGCGTGAATGTAGCGGGCGCCAAAGACGCAATCGAAAATCGATCCACGTGGAATTTAATTATTCTATGGGGGAGTTAGAAACACGTGAAATGAGAACAAGGTGCATGGGAAATTTTTTGATGAAAAAGGGGACAACGACTAATAACTGTCACTCGGCTATTTTGTCAGTCTCATGCAGGTTACACTAGAATGCACTGAAATATTGATTCGCGGGGGGTTGATTGAGAAATAAATTAATGAAGATTAACGTTAATTGACTGTGACGAGCAATTTCATTTTTGTTTTTTTAAAGTTTTTTAAAAATAAATATGTCATCATGCCATTTACTCATTTTTTGATTGGCATTTTGTTAAAGAGATTTAATGAGCTTATCGACCATAATCAATATGATTCAAATTTGTACCAAAATAGTAAATTAGTAAAATCAAAATGATTAAAAGATAATTTATAAAGTCATCTGTAAATATTTTGAAAAAACTCTTTTTGTATATCAAGTTTAATAACCTATTAAAGCTTCATGCATACGTATAGAAACACCCTGTATAATAGTCAACCAAAATGTTTAAAAAAAATTTGCGTAGATAATTGCCTTTTATTTAAAGTGTACATTTTTGTACCACTGGTTTGATTACTAATTTAGAAATAAATAAATCAATATACCATCACGCCTTTTACCCATTACTGGGTGTTGGTTCATTTTGCAGTCAAACGTTCCTAAATTACTTTAGGAAAAAATATGTAAAAAATTGAAAATTTATATATTTATTTAACTGAATGCATTTATATCTAAAATTATTTTGAAACGTTTGACAGCGTAAAATATACATTATTGATAACAAAATTATCAAATTATTGTTTTAGGGATGAAAGTATTTCATGAATTTATCTGAAAGTCATCTTCTTTGTTACAGGAATACGAGTAGTATCCAATGGTTACGAGAGTAGCAGAGCCGATCAACTAACCACATCATTTGTAAGTATCTTACAATTTAATTAATTAATTAATTAATAATATTCTATTAGTTTGTTGTATCTACTTCACTGTCATAAATATATCATTACCCATTACTTGGTGTGGCATTCTGCCGTAGCAGATCTCGTTAAGTGATATATTTCTTCGCGGGAAGTGCAGATACCAGCTGTCAAAGCACGCCCCCCCCCCAAGATGTAAGTGGAAGGGGAGCCACAGGGGTAGTTTTAATGTGGTGAAAATTTAGTATTGAACTATTTATATGAAAAATTCTTTTAAAAAATATGTAGTTTCGATTATTATTGCACATTAATTTAGTTTTAACTTTCTTAAACTATATGACTCGACTATACGTGGGTGGCCAAATTAAGAAATAAGTTAGGTGTTGAAAAGGCAGGAAAGTTGATATTTTTGTTCAAATATTATAACTGTAAAACAACTAACGGATAATAGAAAGATAAATGAGAGTAGCATTTTTTCATAAGAATGCATGATTTAGTTTATTTATATTTTTTTGATTCCATTATATGAATATTGCGTTTTGTTTAATATTAATTCATTTAATAAATAAATTTTGAAAATTATTTTGTCTGTTTTATAGAAAACCTTAAAAATGTCTTTTAAACAACTAAATTTTTATCAAGACACTTGTTTTGTTCTGTACCAGAAATGTAATTAAATTAATACAAAATAAAAAAAATATGTATCAAAAATGATTTTAAAAAATGAAGATTAAAATTAGACCAACCCTGCGCAATACTCAATAATGTAAGGAACACGAAAATATTGATTGATTTATTTATTTTTGCTACTCTATACAACAGGAACTGTATCCCAATGGCAGTACAGAACCAGAACTCACCGAGCCGCAATGTGGTAGTTCCTATAATTTTTAGCTGAGTGGGATACGAATTCCGTATCGCTACCCAAACCACCGTACTGCCGGATATAAACATATTAAACAATGAAAAATGCAAAACGTAAGTTTTAGTAGCAGACTGTACTATAAGTGCATTCTTATTTAAAAATCGTAATAGGTTATGTAAGAGCTGAGCTGTCAAGTAGTCATTAATAAAATAACAGATAAAAAAACAATCCATTTAACTCCATTCGATTTAATCGGATAAATTGGGCAGCACTTAGTTTTCTTCAAGCTTGTTTTTAATTCCGGTCTTAATCTTATTCGTTCGACACTTCACCATCAACAGCACCCTGTGGTTCACACTGAGCACTCAACACCCAGCACCCAACCCAGTTCACCCACAAACGCATATGCCTCCTGATAGCCAATTTGGCCGAGCTAACAAGGTGATTTATTGTCCGTTCATTGAAATAGACTGAAGGGATTGTCGGGGAAAGAGGGTGTCTACATCTGTCGATAGTTGTCATTCAATGAATTCACGCGGTGAACGCTTGTGAACGCTTGTGAACGCCTCTGAACGCTACCGGAACGCGGAACGGACCAACGAGCACGCGAATCGAAATGGGAAAATGTCGAATGTGTAATTAACAAACTGTAAGTGTTGTACGACATTCGAGTTGGGATTGGGGTTTCATTTGGGTTTTCTGACACTCTTTGTGTACCGGCGCTTGTTTTCATTCTTTTGAGTTAATGGGAAACGCGGAAACATTACAAATACAGCTCTTTTATGGAACATATTGAAAATTACTTGCTTTCTGAATAACAACTGGCAAGATTCAGCGACTGTTTTTTAATGATAAACATAGGTATTTCATTTCCATAATTACAATGTTACAAAATGACAAATTAAATTATTATTTTTTCAATCAGTATGCATTATAATATATAGAATGTTCAAAGATACTCCGTTATGGCTTTAACTTACTAAGCCTGTGTTGAACCTCACACAGTAAGAGATTCTACCTGTTGGCGCTCAGGGTAGGATTGCAAAATATTTAAATTCGGATTACGTATTTAGATAATGACGAATTGTTATACAATGATACTTTCATGTAACATTTTTTTTTGCTTCATTATCAATAATAATATTTGTACAAAATTCTCTGTTTCATTATTATAATATATATAAAAATAAAATTAAATTGGGAAATACTGAATACATACCTGTCCTTGCACCCCTATAAATCAAGCTTAAATCCCTAACAATAGACCCGCTGAGAGGGCCATAACGGAGTATCTTTGAACATAGTATAGATGTCTATTCTTCTAAAAACACGTGCAACTATATCGCTTCCGTACGACTGTCGCTAAGCATTTGTAACAAAAAATGTCAAAAACCTATTCTTCTAATCATATCGTTATAAGTTATCGTTATTTTTCAGCATTTTTCCATTATTGAAAAGAATCTGTTTGGCATAATTACCACATCAAAATATAATCAGACAAATCGTATTGTTTCGATATAAGTTGAAGTCTGCGACAAATTACATCCACTGCATGTGTATGAGAATTCTTTAATTATATTACCATCTTAAAATATGAAAATCTCATCTAAAACTGACAATAAACAGCCTCCACTTACTAATCGGGTAGAAAACATGAAAAGCATTTCCTGGGCTTCATGACAGGACAACTCATTGTACAGTATAATGCGTGAGTCCTGCGCCAGGACTAGAAATGCTAATGGTAAGTGAATCATGAATGAATTCACCAGGGGCGGAGTACGTACATTTCGCAGGAGGGAGAGACTCATCCCTTACACTGGATATATAGATAAGTAAGCAATTGGAAGGGGATATCAACTTGGGAATACTTGCTATGAAGATGGAAGAAGAGTTTTTGTATAACGCTAGTTAAAATAGGTGTCTTTTGTATTCGACCATTGTCAATTCGACCACTGACAAAACTAAATTTATATCATCAAATTTTTGTTGTTAAAATAAAAGTCGCCAGTGCAGTTCTTGTACATTTTGACAATTTACAGAAGCAGTGACGTCCCTAGGGTAGAATGGATTGGCTGATCGTGTCACGTGTTAATTGATGAGGAAAAAGATAGTCGGAATTCGGACAAAAATTAATCAAGAACTCATGATATTTTTCGTTAACGTTTCGGTTAATTTATAACCATCCTCAGAACTACAAAAGTTATATAAAATTACTACATGTGATACAAAAATATTTTTGAAATTTTAAACAATAAATGTACGTACCTTAACAAATATCATATCTTTACAATTCCACAATGGTACATGAATAGTATACAGTTTAAATTAGGGTATGTGTAACCCGTGTGCGAGAATAATTTTGCGACCTCCTCTCCTGTTAATTAACTGAAATGTTCCTGAAATATTTTTACCTTAAATAATACGCAGACACATAAAATGATAAAAAATATACTTTCTATTTATCCAAATTATAAATTAAAACATTAATACATACAATAATTATTGATATAAACAAATAATAACAAAATATAAAGAAATAAAACAATTGAGTAACAAGTAGATACTCAGTAGATACAGTTTTTAATACTTAACATTTTTGTATTTACACATTTAGTGTCATTAAATTAGGGAAGCAATAATCAACATATTAAAAAAATATATTTCGTAAGTTACATATTTCAATTCTACACAACAGGTAGTTAAATAAAATATCAGATGACGCGTCAAAAACATGTTCTTTATAGGCCTCTATTAAACACGAATAAATTATGTCTTGCTGAAATGGGAATGGTCGAAGTGGAAACTCACCCTTAAAGAACTGTTTCAAATGGGAATATAACGCCCTGTACCCCAATGTATTTGCAGTGCAGTGGAGACCCTACGTTTGAACTAAGACCCCTGTTCTTTGGGCTTAGATAATGTTTTATTAAGATCATAGTCGATGAGATGAGATTTTTTAATATTTGGATACGAGCGAACCGTATGTTTTAGAAGATTAATAAATGCTTTGATTTCATGGTTAAATGCCATAGATTTAGGGAGATTTTAGACATTTACTTTTCTCTTTGCAGAGTATTAAAATATGTAGTGTATAATACAAAAGCGTTTCATTTTGCAATAATTCAAAATAGGGTTACTATAGCTGCTGTGATGAATCAATGCAGTTTGGCAATTTGCATCATTTATCGCTTAGCCAATCTTAAAGACAAAATCTTTCTCATCAAATTGAATTATAGACAGATAAATTGGGATACCCTAGGACAGGGATGGCGAACCTTTTTTGATGTCTGTGCCAGAAAGTCATGAAAATTCTTTTTTAAATAGGTAACGTGCCACAATAAAATTTCATTCGAAATGTTAGCGTGGTGAAACTATACGTAAGTATAATTAAATAAACAAATAAAAGCAATTCTTCTTTAAACAATTTTTTATTAATCAATGTTTTACAAAAAGCAATATGCTAGAAACAAAATTCACGTTAAAAACAGTTGTTTTTAATGTGATTTTTGTTGCTGATAAAGATTTAATATCTGGTTCATATTTAGTTAATTTCAACAGTACGTATGCAGAGCTCGACTCATCCGTCATTCTATTCCTATATTTATTTTTTATAAAATTTAATTCTGAAAATAGATTCACATGCTCACTTCGATGAAAATATTGATAAAATTGCCTTTGCTAATATTTTTAAACAATTAAACGTGTCAGGAATTGAATTCCATGTAGTTAGAATTTCATCTTCTGCAATTTTATTTATTTTATCCAATAATCGATTACTTTCAATAATTTCTAAATCATTTCTTAAATCAACAAATTTTTTGTTCCATATGGTACTTGACTGAAATTCAACTAATTCCATTTCTAACTCATTAAAATTTAACCACTCAATGACTTTTAAATTTAATTTTTCAAATGGTATTGTATCAGGATATAAAATAAATTTTCAATTCATGCGATATTTTAATAATAAAATGTATAATTGGACGGTTCTAGTTAACATACTAAGATAGGTATTCAGTACTACAAATTTATATCATAAATTATAAATTAAGTGTAGATTAATAATTTTTAATTCATTTCTATCAAAAAAGATAACTTCTACAAAAAAATAATTTTGATTTTGTGCGTGCCATTGGTTCGCCATCCCTGCCCTAGGATCTATGAACTAAATACATAAGTCAATTTTATATTATCAATTCTGAAGTATTTACGCTGTCTGTCTAAATATATAGATATTATTATAAGGTAGGTGGCTCAGTGGTATCGAGTCGGCCTGTGGATCTTGAGAACCCTGGTTCGATCCCCACAGACGACAAACAATTTTCACCAATTTAAATCTACCCCTGTGGCTCCCCCTCCACTAATATCTTTGGGGGCCGTGATTTGACGGCTGGTAACCGCACTTCACGCGAAAAAATATATCACTTACCGAGATCTGCTTAGGCAGAGTGCCACGCCCAATGTTGGGTAAAAGGCGTGATGATATATATTTATTTATTTATTATTTATAAACGTTAGAAATGAACCGCAACAATTTGTTATGTTTGTCAACTCTCTTTATGAAATTGTGGGTAAAGAGAAAAAGCGCGTTTTATAAAAAAAAAACGGGTTTGAATTTCATTGTATCTGTCTGACAGTCCCTTGTTAAACGTATTCACTTCACTCGCCATTCTCCAGCTAATTTCGAAACTGTTAACGAATTAAATTGCGAATTTGAATCATATAGCAGTGAGCTAGGCTGAGCTATTAGGCTAATTTTCTCCTTCGTCGGAAGTAGTCTGCAATCGGGCTAGCTGCTGGCTGATGGTAACTGAGAAACGCGGCGATTCAACAGCGAATGCATGGGTAAACTCAAAGCTCTAGATCTTGTGTTAACTCTTGCGTTATTATTGCGGAATTTTACTAAGGAACGCTGGATTTCTTATGGCTTTGTGCGGATTTATTTTTGTCAATTTTTCAACTAAAAAGTTATATTTGGAATTTGATCCCAATTACAATAACTTCTAGTCGAAGAGAACTACACAAATATAGTCGTATTTTTTTTATAGAAGAAGAAAAAACTATGAATGTGCTGATTCTCATTCAATATGAATTCTTTCTTTATTTTGTTTATTTTTAGTAAACTTTTTGGTACCACTGGTTTGATAGTTAGTTCTAATATATTAATAATAAAACTATAATTACAAAAAAAACTTCACTAGCCGATTTACTCATCACTCAACATCAGAAAATGATTGTTTCGCAAAATTAAAAGGTGGTTTACTGTAAGTAAACAATTTTGGTAACACTGGTTTGATAGTTATTTCTAATATATTAATAATTAAATTATAATTACAAAAAAACACAACAATAGTCAGTTTATTCATTATACAACATCAGAAAATAATTGTTTCGCAAAATTAAGGGTTACTTAAAATAAACATTTTAGTACCACTGGTTTCATAATTATTTCTAATATATTAATAATAATTTAATAATAACAATAAGCTCTACAATCGTAAATTTATTCATTATACACTATTAGAAAATGATTGTTTCGCAAAATTTAAGGTGTTTTACTTTAAGTAAACATTTTTTGATACCACTGGTTTGATTATTACTTCTAATATATTAATAATTAAATTATACAACATCAGAAAATGATTGCCTTTAGTGTCGGCCAATGGCACTAAATTGTACAATTCAAGAACCATATTTTTTATTATACTCGTAGTATACGAATATACTCTTAAATATTTTTCCCGAAATATAAAAAAAAAACACTCTTTACTCGTAGGAGTATAGGTTCAGGATATTGAATTGAATTGAATTATTTAACTTATCAAGTCAAGTAATCCAATTGCAATTATTTTTAAAGCTATCCTTAACTAATATTCAGCTAATTTTAAATTCCATAAATAAAATAAAGTCTGCAAGATCTGTAAATTTGCTAAATAAACGAATCCGTTTAAATTGTAAAACCAAAGTATTTAATTTACACGATGTTAAAAACTTGTTTTATTTTTATACATCGCTTTCAGTTTGCAAATGACTTTGGCGCAAAAGAAAAGTGTCTAAACTTTATTATCCAGGAGATTGAAAATCAAATGAGAGAGCGCTTTTCAAATGCCCAGCTAGTAAATAGTAAGATGATTGACGATTGACGACTAAACTGCGCACTAAATAGAATTCGCACACCACTGCGCGCAGAGCAACAGCTTTTGATAAGACGTCGTGACGCCCGAAGTCAGTGATGTCCGTACTTTGAGGGCAACGAATATAGTTTAATAAATAATTGAGTGACTCTCACTCTACAGTTTCAAAATCTATAAAATAGTCTACTTGCCGATTGTTGTTTCCATAAATACTCATATGTATGTTACTGACAAAATTTGAACAATTTTGACAAACATATATATTATGAAACGAGTTTTATAAACGTCTCTTTAGTTATGAGTGTATAAAAATCGAGTATTTAAAAAGTTTATAAATCGAGTCATACATTATACTTTTACCTCGACCGCAAATTAATATAAAGTTTTATGAATTATTGAAAAAGTAAGGTTAGGTTACAATTATAGATGCCTGAAGCTAACTTCACCCCGTGCCTAATATCTCAGGCCTAAAACGTTGTAGAGTTTTATAAAAATACTATTTTTCCGCTCCTGTTAGACAAGTTTTTTGCAATAATTTTGAAAGACGCTATATATACGAGTATATATAAACAATTATGTCTGGATGGTTCAGATTTAACTATAACCTGCTGGTTCTTTATACGCTAATTGGGATGAAGGTCCTTTTGTGCAGAGTAACAAATAAATAAATAAAATAAACAATTTTGAACATATTGGATTCATTGAACCATACTTAAATAACAAAGGAAATATAATATAAAAATAAATCGAAGTAGAAATTAACTGATTGTATTTGTTTACACAGTGTTATTAAGAGGATTATTTTGTGGGACGGAGAACAAAATGAGTGCAAGCTGACAACGTCAGAGAAATTTCTCATCTCTTGCACCTAGACAACTGATTCAGAAGAACATGATTCTGTTGCTTGTCAGTTGTCGGGTGTCTGTAGAAATAAATCACTCAAATCACTCGTACCTGTAATGCTGTTTATTTGAATATTTAACCAAGCAGAAATTCGTAATAGTACCAGACAAATTTTATTTATTTGTTCCGCACCAGCACCAATACAGAAAATCTACAACTTTTGCCATTGCCTGAGTTTACTGCAAAAGTATCTAATAAGAAAGGATCATGTCAGAAAGTAAAAATTTCTTCCCTCAATTATAAAACAAAGTTATACTTTTCATCCTTAGAAAAAAAGTATGGCTCCCTCTTTACTAATATTTTGGGGGCGTGATTTGACGGCACTTCACGCGCATAAATATATCATTTACCGAAATCTGCTACGGCAGAGTGCCACATCCAGTAATGAGTAAAAGGCGTGATGATATATTTATTTTATAAATTTAACAAATACGACTAGTACCTATGTTATATAAACTAACTATTGTAGTGTTTACAATTATAGTAGTGTTCATAAAAATGTGTATTTAAGATAAACTGTACTTAATTTTGCGAACTTTGAAGGAATTCTTTTTGATTTTTCTAAAGTATTAAAACATCCTGTATAGATAAATCCACAGACTACTTCTATCTAAATCCTAAACTATTACAATCCATAAAAACAAATCCAATTTTGAAACTAGTTAATCGAAGCTTTAGCAAAGTGAAATCGAAATCCGAGCCTGGTGCTAAACTTAACCAAACCAAGTCACAATAACTTCCTCTATTCTCTGTTCTTCCGTAGTGTACTCGTAGTTCTCCTTCGCTCCTCATTCGCTCATTTGAACTTGAAGACGAGTTTGACGCTGTTATAGTTACATTCAATCGGTTCCCCGTTGCGAACCAATTTCGGCTTTGCTTATCGTTTTCGCAGTTGTTTTATGATCGTTTTCTGAAATGACAAACAAGAACGGCTTTTAAGAATATCAATTCTATAGTAAATAAATCGTTACGCCTTCTTTCTATTTCTGTACCTCTACATATTTAAAACAGTTCATAATAATGATATTTCAGTAACTGTCATAATGTTATAAAAAAAAATTATTTTGTTTCGTTGTTTTCCACAACCCTCTCAATCCCAAATTTTCTTTATTAAAGCCATTATTTGTTTGCTTGTTACTCTTGCATAAAAATCAACAAGTAGATACTCATTAAATGCAGTTTTTAATTACTTAACATTTTTTGAATTTACACTTTTGGTCTAATTTAATTAGGGAAGCAACAATCATCATATTACAAAAATACCATTGTATTTCCTATGTTACATATTTCAATTCTGCACCCGGTATAGCAAAGGAGTAAAGTTTGTCATTATTTATAGAGAACAAAGCCGAAGGGATGCAATCGCTTGAGGCAAATAATGACACTTTACTCACAAGTTATTTTATATACATGCGGCATAATTCATTATTAATTTAACAACATTTTGTTTTTATTATTTCCTATAATATTTTGGGTGCCGCTAATTTCTCTTTAAAGGGTACCTTAATAATTATTTATATATTAGAAATAACACTCAACCCAATGTCACTAAAAATGTGTACTTTTCTCTACTCTAATTTTTATGATTCGTGGTCAGTATCTGCCATTATTATCCTAAATTTGTGCAACAGCCTTTATATTCTAATGAATGTATTTTTCTTGACGTTTGACATGAGGCAACGGTCTTTTATTGGTTGAGCACGACAATTATATCATTCATTTAAGGTAAAACATACGGCCTGAAGTTCGTTAACCAACAATTTGTTATCGTGTAAGTAGGGTTTCTTGTGGTCTTGACAAAAATGTTGACCTGACCAATCATAGAAAACTAAGTATGAGTTTATGCTAAATAGTGGTAGGGTATTGGCACGTAGTTTAAAATTATACAAACGTGAAGATTTTCAAGAAAATTATTTCAAATAACAGAAAATAATTCTAACACACACAATAAAAACTAAAATGTAAAAACAGATAGTATTTTATTTGATATTATGACATAAAAACGACATTTTTTATTTACAATTTTATTTCAGTTATACATAATAGTATATTATAAATTAAGGGAGAGAAGTGCATGAAAAAATACACTTCTTTCACGGGGTGTAAATACTATTTTTCCACGACCCCAAGATATGAAGTAATTATACTAAAAATATTACAAATAGTTATTTAAAAATTCAATATTGTACTTGGCATTGGTTTATTAATTATTATTGAATAATATAAATTATAATTATTTTCTTAGCACCGGGACTAAAATACTATACTCTTGTCGTTATTGGCAACGATAAATAACAGCATCGCGGGTTAAAACTAATGATTTCTATCATGATTTTGGTGACTTATAAATTACATTTTTAAATGATATTTATTTAGTTAAGATATGTATGTTTTCTGAATAGTTATTAAGTATTATGAGTGTAAAGTGATTCTTTGTTACTCGAACACGAGAATTGCAGCGCAAGTCGAAGGCGGTGTAAACAAAGACATTTTACGCTCGTGATACACACATAGTTTACTGCATTCCTCCGAAAAATTGCATTATTCACCCTTGTGTCAAATCTATGTACTCATAACAGATCATATATCTCACTTGGACTTGTCGATGGTGACGCAGCGGGCACTTGATAGAACGGCACTGTTGGTATCTATTCTGTCCATTACAGAACACGTATATCTATAGTCGCTGAATTTGAGAACTACTTGCATTGGTATTAGACGCCGTCAAATTTTACTTTTACTTCTTTTTAAAAACGTCGTATTTTAAAACTGATCGCCTACCAACACGTAATAAAAAGGTCTTCTATTTATTAATTGTAAAGTGAAGTAATTATTATATTTCATTTTGTATGAAATTCTCATAATGTGTACAAATATATAAGTACAGCAACTTGAATATTCTGACTTTAGAATCGCAGTTCTCATTTCTCATGTATTTTCTAATCATGTTTACGTATTGTAATCCTAAAATGTATTGATGCTTTTTTTATATATCCTAATATGAAAATAATTTTTTCTACAAGCATTTGTTTATTTGTTAATGGGGTAGGTGGCTCAGTGGTATCGAGTCGGCCTGTGGATCTTGAGAACCCTGGGTCGATCCCCACAGTCGACAAACATTTTTCACCAATTTAAATCTACCCCTGTGGCTCCCCTCCACTAATATCTTTTGGATCCGTGATTTGACGGCTGGTAACCGCACTTCACGCGAAAAATATATCACTTACCGAGATCTGCTTAGGCAGAGTGCCACACCCAGTAATGGGTAAAAAACGTGATGATATATTTATTTATTGATTTTTATTTGTTTATAAATTTATGTACGTATTTTAAATTTTGCATCGGCAAGGTATGTTTGTTCTGTTTTATGTTATCATTCATCTTATAATCTGTAAGCAATATAAATTAATTCCTACTTCCTTTTGTCAAATATTTAAGGTTAGAATAAGAATTATGGGGTAGGTGGTTCAGTGGTATCGAGTCGGCCTGTGGATCTTGAGAACCCTGGTTCGATCCCCATAGCCGACAAACAATTTTCACCAATTTAAATATATCCCTGTGGCTCTCTCTCCACTAATATCTTTGGGGGCCGTGATTTGACGGCTGGTAACCGCACTTCACGCGAAGAAATATATCACTTACCGAGATCTGCTTACGGCAGAGTGCCACACCCAATAATGGGTAAAAGGCGTGATGATATATTTATTTATTTATAGAATAAGAATTGTTGTCTATAAACGTTAAATTAAAAAATATCGGTTTTTTAAAACAATAATCCATTTCAATATTACTAACCATAATGTTCTACTAATATGCTCTGCTAAAATTGATAAAATGTTTGCTATATAACCTGATGTATCGAACTAATAACTTCGAATATTAGTGTAATATAATATGAAAAATAAAACAGATATATGTCAAACCACAAATTCTGAAATCCTCATTCATAACATGTATATATCTATGTATGGGGTAGGTGGATCAGTGGTATCGAGTCGGCCTGTGGATCCTGAGAACCCTGGTTCGATCCCCACAGCCGACAAACAATTTTCACCAATTTAAATCTACTCCTGTGCTCCCCCTCCACTAATATCTTTGGGGGCCGTGATTTGACGGCTGGTAGCCGCACTTTACGCGACAAAAATTTATCACTTACTAAGATCTGCTTAGGCAGAGTGCCACACCCAGTAATGGGTAAAAGGCGTGATGATATATTTATTTTATTTTATTTATAACATGTATATATCTACATCGTGAAATATATCACTATGAATGACAGCTGTCAATCTAGATATCTATGTGAAACCAGCAATACATTTTCCTAGCAATACCCTAACCCCTAACCTATATCAACTATAGTCCTACCGTTCAAATGTAGCGCGTGACAGTGCCGCAGCAATACATTAGCCAGTAATAGTTTCATTATCTCCATAACTATTAAACTTCATCATGTGAAATTTAGTATAATGTTTACTACATTTAACTGAAAATTAATACATTGTTCCATATAGCAATATGATACAGTTATACCCAGCAATAGTATATTAAAAAAATAAAATTAAATAAATGTTAGTTATTTGTTTAATAGAATTTGTTTATCTTTCAAGATATTACTGTGTTACGTTCTTACAGATATCAATATCTTTAGAGTCATAGCTAATCTAATTATTCCATTAATGAATAAATAAAAATAACTATATCCATCACGCCTTGTATTTATTACTGTGAATTATATATTTATGCACGTATCGTGCATATCGTTGTTGGCTGTGGGAATCAAACCCGTGTTCTCAATACCACTGAATCACCGACATTATTAATTAATTAGAACATTTATTCGAACCTCGCTGACTTGAATTTATAAGCAAAAATACGATTGTATCTGAGTGGTTCGAATTCCACTTGAAACTATTGAAATTGGAATGAAGTTCCTGTAGCAAATAAATAACCATATTCATACTGTGTTCACTGATTTCTTGCAGTTTACGCAACTTGGCTGAATTCGGCATTCAGTCCCGGGAGTCGAGCGCACTGTTTGATTCCATGCTATCCATCGCTTCATCACACAGATCAGTTAATTAGTCTTATATCGTATATAAAAATGAGAAAACAAATTATGAATAATTTGTTTCAAATTGGTTTACACATACTTTACGTACATCTGTGTCTTACGCAAAAGACTTTTAGTTTACTTTTCTTAAACTGGCCTGATAAAATAATCTCTTATGTGATAAATATTTGTTTAACGTTTTAAAAGTAAATGCTAAATTATAGAAACGTCTTTATTTAAATTTTTATCTTATTCAAAAACACATGTATTACTATTATTTTACTTGTTTATAAATAAAAATATAACAATAACAATATTAATAATTGTTTATAATAATATTAAAAAGTAAAAATTTAAATATTGTATTTGAAGTGTATATTTGTATATCTTTAGAGTGGTTACGTTTCCTATCTGACCTGGCTAATTAATCGGTCCGAACCTGTAACAAAAAAAATAAACGTTATGAAGTATGTGTACACTACTATAGAAGTTGTTTATCTCTTTCTAGTACATTGTAATTATCGGAGTGGGGTTTCTACGTAAGTTGTGTCGGAACTAGACAAACATGCAACGAGTACGAGCTCATTCACTTGCCAAACAAACGTCGACGAATAAAGATAAATTTTTGAATTTCTGCCTTGTTAAAAGGCCTTCCTAACTATAGACCGATATCTTATCGTGGGTTTGATTTATAGTTACACTATAAGATCATATGCACGAGTCTGTATCGTGTCTTTTATTATCCACTACGTACATATAAGTCGTGCGTGGTTTAAATCTCGAGTGAAAAAGTTTTCGTGTGTAGTGTTGTGTCCAGAAAAGGTTCCGGGTTGCAGTTGGCAGTTGCTAAAGCCTTCTAAATGGTAGATTCATTTTTTAAAGCATTTTAAAACTATTCTGTTGATTGTTTTCTCTATTATCATTATTCTCGTTTATTTTTATGTGTACTAATATATTTTTTCAATTGTTGCAGGTTCCGGAGAACTTACAGGAGGCAAGGTGAGTAACAATATACATGTGCTTTCTTGTCTATCTCTTTTGCAGTAGTACTGTAGAAGTAAGTCTATTTACTCATTATTATATATTTCATACTTCTTAAATGTGATTCTTAACTTGAATCAATATTTGCTATTTGTTCAAAAATATTTATGACTAATTTAAATAAATGTTTAGATTGATCCTAATTAACTCGTAACTGAAAATATTTATCAGCTATTCAATAATTTTATTTTTTTGGGACTTTTAAGTAAATAAATACAGGATAAAATCACATTTATACATATATTTTCTTTATTTCCGAAGCACATGTCGCATCTACATGTAGTTTAGTTGGGCCGTGCGTCGAGCATCGAATGTCCGCAATTAAAACCGAAGTATTACATAATATCGACCGTACTCTTAACTGTGTTATCTACATGAATAATTTATTTATAGTAAAGTTTTAATGAACCTTCGTTCGTTTATAATTATGAAATTAAATAAATTGAAAACGTTTAAAGTTCGCGACAGATCAATTGCTTAAAAATTATATTTGCTTAACGAATTTTTAAACAAGTAAAATCTGTCTCAGTTACTTTCAATAACAAAACAAGAGACTTAAGAGCAGACTTGTATGGATACAGAATGCCTGTGGTGTTTCTGTGGTTTGCTAGCACCTTCTGCAGGCTTATGGGGTCTCCTAAAGAACTTCAAACTATTATTAAGAGCCTGTATCAGTGAAGAAAAAGACAGATTTTTTTTTCATACAGTATACTTGCAAATTATTGAATATTTTTTATAGTATAGTTTGAGAAATACTTAAATATTTAATTTTAAAACACACACTTTTATTTTGTTGATGAATGAAGTAAACTTCGCGAATTGTGTTCGGATTCGGGTCGGTTTGCGTGATTTTATATAAATTTAGGCTAGTCTGGTTTTCATATGGAGTGTTTTGAATTCTTAGGCTATTAAATTATATATATATATATATATACAGTCCCAGAAAATTTTCTAAAATACATATAAGAATTAATTATTTATAAAGTATGATTGCATATATTCCAGAAAAATTGGTAATGTTTTTTTAAATAATTCATACAGTGTTTGAATACTTTTTAAAGTACGTTTTAGATTTAGTTTTGCTAAAAAAAAAGTAAAGTCTTTTAAATAATACATAAAGGCCTTGATTAATCATTAAAGTACTTGTAAGATTGTATATTTTCTAGAAAAATTGGTAATGCCTGTTAAATAATTCATACAGTTTTTGAATATTTTTTAATCTGTAAGATTGTGGTTATTAAAAAAAATCATAAAGGCTTTAATTAAATTTTAAAGTACTTTTAAAATTTTATTGGAAGAATTAAATTAGTTAACACTTATAAATTGAGGCTTTAGGTTCAAATCCTGGTATCCTCATAGTTTTTATGTTGTTTAAAGATTTTTATAATGAAAGATCTGCAATAATAATTTAATTCTATAATTACGCCTACATTACATTTAGATATTGCGGCACTTGCCGGGGTAGATTGCGAGAGGTATTTGATTTATTGATTTATTTGGAGATGAACGTAGTTTTCTGACCAGTTGTCAGCCAATTTATATTTTTTTCTAAAAGTAATTAAATATAAATACAATAGTAATTGAACCCTTTATTTTTTATTGATTTATTTATAATATTAACGTAGTTTATTGACAAGTGTCACCCAAATTCTTATCTGAACCCTTCTGCCTCTGAGGATGGCTTTGGCCTCTGGCGTGGTTTACACGTTGAGTAACCTTTGTCAACCCCTCTCTGGTCTTTAACTTTCTCATCTTTTGCAACCTACTCAAAAGATACCCCGGAAGATGCATTAGATGTTCACCATGTAAAATCGGACTAGAATTTTGACTTTGATACAAAACATAAATTCTTTTTCAGGTGAACAACACACAATACACATATTTTGCGTAACGTTTTAGCTTTTGTTCACTCGTCGCCGCGTTTCTCCGTCGTTGCGGCCTATTACAACATATTTTTGTATATTTGTATTATTTATGTATGTTTCGGGTGTAACCCGTCCTAGTAGGCGGAGCCCCCACTGTATACACTAATCTTTTTCCTAAAAGAATTTTCAGGTACATTTTACAACAATAAATCGCGTTATTAGTTAGACAAAGTATAAGCAGGAAGATTTAATAATTTTTCATAGCATTCTAGTGACTTTTTCACATTCTTTGGTTTGAGCGCAAAATATTTCAGGATTGGATCTTTTCAGATTTCCATATTTTTTTTTTTTAGTATATATTTTGAGAAACACTTCGATATTTAATTTTTTTTTTTAATGGAAAAGGCAATATCTCAATATATGAAAATGCGATCAACAGCATTAAATTCCCCGTGTCCGAATTGACTTATAAGTAAATGTTCATGCAATTTTATTTTTTTAATTATTTCCTAAAGGTTTTTGAGATATACAAGGACAGTTCCAAAATTTTCCGGCCTGACTATGAAAGAAATGGCGTAGACTCACAAGTTAATTTTATTTTTCAATATAATTCCCCCTGACATCATTGCACTTATTACAATATTTCAGCATCAATTCAATACTTCTAAAAAAATGTTCCTTTGGTTTGTTTTTAAAATGTGGCCAAATAGGGTTTAACCTACATTTAGAAAAATAATTGACAATCATTCTAATGCAGTATAAATAATTGAATGTTTTTCTAAACAAAGTTCTCAAGTAAATAAATTCAAATTTTAAAACCGCAGTGCGCTATGTCATTTAATTTATGAGATATAAAAGTTCAAAATTATGATCATTTTATTTTCAAAATTACCCAAAAAATTAAAGTGGATATGCAATTTCAGATCTCAAAATTGGATTCTACGGAAAATTTTACATAGATAAGAAAAAAAAACTGCATTGAATTATTCCTACAGGAACACTTATAAATGCATAATGAAATTCAACTCGTATGTATATTAATTATATACATATGTACTGTATGGCATATACTAATCTATGGTTATGGTAAGGGTTATGTACACCCTTGAATTATTTTAAAAGTAAAAATGCCCAACGGTGCGGCTTTATGTTATAAAAATGAAAAATATTGAAATTTAAAACACTAAATATGAAATTAGTAAACAATAAATCGATAATATCGCGATTGATAATCAAAATTTGGGTGATTTAGATATTATTTATAGGTATTTTACCCATACTTTAAGTTTTAAAAGTAAAAATAATGTATTTTGAAAAAAATCTTTTCTAGTTTTTGACTTATTATAATAGTTAATTTAATATTGTTACTATTGGAAACGAGGTGTTTTTTGTGAGTTCTTAGAAAACAATTGAATTTATGTGATATGAAGATATGCAGGTGGCCAATGCATGGTTATATGAATTTGGTGCATGGGAGTAATTAATGGTTTGAGTGCAGGAGTCATGGGCTGCTTCGAAGGCACGTCCACCACTCTACGTGTTTTTAAAAATAACTTCCGCACTATTTTAAGCGCCTACATGAAACCAGCAAACGCAGATTTTTTATCCATTTTAGTTGGTGGACCTCTTCATTTTTTTACATTTTATATTATGAGGCGACGTTGAAATCTTTAATGGGTTCCTTGTTTACAATTCGATGGTTTTTTTGTTTTCTTTGAGGATTGATGTGAAGAGAATCCAGTGGTAATGATTCATATTTATTGAATAATGGATTTATACATTTTTATTTTTGCTAATGGAGGTTTTGTTATGTATTAATTACTTAATGACATAAAAGGTTGTTTAATTAATTTTTAAATAAGTTGCTCTTATACTGCGTTATTATTACTAAACAAAAGAGCGATTGGTTAAATGGACTTGGCGGCACATTAACTTGCATGACCTTAAACAGAAAACTTGAAAATTTTGGGCACTCAAAGATTCTTCAATTTTCGAACAAATTCAACTGAGTTATGGCTGTCTGAATATTTGGCATTTTTGGTGCATTTTCAAGTGGTGCGGTTTCTTTTTCCCGATATATATATATATATATATATATATATATATATATATATATAATTATCCTGTATATGATAAATAGTGTTGATATTTAATAATACGGCAGTTTATTATTTATTAACTATATTTTATAAATAACTAACAATACATGAAATTACAATGTAATCATATATCATCTTACACTTCTGTTATTCTTCTTCCTTTTTTTTAGGTGTCACTACTAGTCAATATCAAAAAGTATATATTGTAGAACAATAGCAAATAGCAACATTTTGACAGTATGGACAGCAATCTAGAATTACAAGTTTCAGAGAAATAATGATATTCATCAACTGGATTCAGTGGGTAAAAATACATATGTATGTGAATTTTCGTTACAAAAATGTCTACGATTCGGGGGGTAAGGGGGATTCAACTCCCCCAAATGTCAACCTCACCTCCTCGTGGTACACCCTGGGTAAAGCTAACGAGGCTCTGACGACCGACACTGGGCGGTATAACCCACAACGAGGAAGTCAACGGCTTGCATGGCGGAGACACAGAAAACTAGTACGTAAAACATGAAATAGTATATTAAAAAAATGTTGGTTATTTGTTTAATAGAATTTGTTCATCTTTCAAGACAATACTGTGTTAAGTTCTTGCAGATATCAATGTCTTTAGAGCCATAGCTAATCTAATTATTCCATTAATTAATAAATAAAAATAACTATATCATCACGCCTTATATTTATTACTGTGAATTATATATTTATGCACGTATCGTGCATATCGTTGTTGGCTGTGGGAATCAAACCCGCGTTCTCAGTACCACTGAGCCACCGACACTATTAATTAATTAGAGCATTTATACTACCCTCGCTGACTTGAATTTATAAGCAAAAATATGAATATATGTAAGTGGTTCGAATTCCACTTGAAACTATTGAAATCCGAATGAATTTCCTGTAGCAAATAAATAACCATATTCATACTGTGTTCTCTGATTTCTTGCAGCTTACGCAACTTGGCTGATTTCGGCATTCAGTGCCGAGAGTCGAGCGCACCGTTTGACTTCATGCTGTTCACCGCGGTCCTTGTTGCCGAATCACACAGTTCAGGAAAAAAGATAAGTGATACTATCATTTATTTATATATTTTAATTAGTCTAAAAAGTATGTAGTCCATGAAAATAAATCAGATGCAAATTTGCACAAATTTAGGAGTTGTACAAATTTGTTAAAATTAGTTTACACATACATAGCCTATTAGTTTAGTTATCTTAAACTGGCCTGAAACACATATATTACTTTTATTTTACTTGTTTATAAATAAAAATATAACAATAACAATATCAATAATTGTTTATAATAATATTAAAAAGTAAAAATATAAATATTGTATTTGAAGTGTATATTTGTATATCTTTAGAGTGGTTACGTTTCCTATCTGGCCTGGCTAATTAATCGGTCCGAACCTGTAACAAAAAAATAAACGTCATGAAGTATGTGTACACTACTATAGAAGTTGTTTATCTCTTTCTAGTACATTGTAATTATCGGAGTGGGGTTTCTACGTAAGTTGTGTCGGAACTAGACAAACATGCAACGAGTACGAGCTCATTCACTTGCCAAACAAACGTCGACGAATAAAGATAAATTTTTGAATTTCTGCCGTGTTAAAAGGCCTTCCTAACTATAGACTGATATCTTATCGTGGGTTTGATTTATAGTTATACTATAAGATCATATTCACGAGTCAATATCGTGTCTTTTATTATCCACTACGTACATATAATTTTAGTTAGTTAGTTTTTGCCTTATTAGGAGGCCTTCGTAACTGTGTGTAGTTCTTTTCGTGGGGTTGATTTATTACTATAAATCAATTTTACGAATAGATATTGTGTAGTTCGATATCAATCGTGGGTTTGATTTGTAATCAACCTCACGAGTCGATATCGTGTATTTTGTATTGTCCACCACAAAACGCTGGCCCCACGTGGAGCCCCAACATACATACTGCGTACATACATCACCAGGCAATCCTTCATTTTCTTCAGATTTTCAACTTTCTTGTGGCTATATCTTAAAAACTATTCGACATATGAAGTTGTGCTTAACGGCATTGAATTTCTCGTGCTCAAATTAACTTATTCGGACACGGGGAATACAATGTCGTTGAACGCATCTTTATATTTTGCTTAGTTTTTGAGAAGAATTCAAGAAGATGGCTATGTTATAAATATCTAGAAACTTTTTAACTGATTGAATGTGTTCTACAGGAAATGTCAGCAACTCTCGATGCAAGCTGGCTTCAGAGACAGTGATGCGAACAACCTGGTGGGGAAACCTTTGGAGGAGACCAATTACAAAAGCAAACGTATTTGGGTAAGAATTATTTATGTAAAATAATAAGTATTTGAAGTAAATAAATGAAATGGTAAATCTTTCGCTTTCTAGGGCACGGGCAGCGGTTTCTGCCTCAGCTCTGGAAGATGGCTCCTTGATTCTAGTGGCTCAGGTTGATGGATTCTGCAGAGATACGGTGAGTAAACTCCAGGTGCACGGAAATGTTCTGGCATTGATTTCCAGTGTCATTTGGAAACAAAAGTTGCTGCTTTGAAACAACTTGAAAAGATAAACCGACTTCTAAAAGGTAATAAATGTATATAAACATTATAAAATATACGATTTAAATGTTAACTTAAATAACAATTAAAATCTGTCAACATTTTATTGTTGGCTCAATTGTTTAACTGGCAGTTGAATAGTATATATCGTTTTCTGGGATGAAAATGTTTGAAATTAGCTCAGTTTTTGCATAAAGATTATATCCAGTTAGTTTTGCTATTAAAAATATTCTGAATACAACTCTGTAGGGAAAAATAACTTACAACTTTGTAAATATAACTTCTAAAAAATTGTCAGCATTTGTGTGTGTGTCTAAAAATGATTTTACGAAACATAGCATGTGCTTGTACAAAATACAAAGCATAGTTTAGTAATAGTAACTTATGAAACCGATTAAAAATTAATTTAAAGCCACAGCATATGGCAAAATATTCAAAACAAAGCATATAGTGTAAATACAAATGTTGTTAAAGACGTTATATTATATAATTACGAAAATCCGAGATTTTTTAAAGTATTAAATATATTCGCATTGTGCCAATTTGGTTTCTGGGCTTATTTAAGTCATTTTACTTTCTCAACTTTACGAAATGTTCCCGTTCAAAAGGAATCACAAGAGAAAAGCACTGTTTGGTGGCGACAAATCAATCTTGGAGAAAGCAAATATCGGCATGGGTTGACGATAATATCGTTTGCAATGGGTATATTTGATCTGTTCCTCGTCTCACGTAAGGATGCAGTTATTTCAAAAGTATTATTGGATGCATACTTGCCTAAGTTGCCAATTTTATGTAACTAAATTGGCAATAACATTATTTTGTAAATTGAAATATGGTAGCTGTTAAATAGATTAGTGAAGAAACTGTCAACTGCATTGTTACGTGGGGGAAGGTATAATTGCTGTTGTAGCAACAAATTGAACGTATTGTTGAACTTTTAGGATACGGAATTCTAGTAATAGCATGGATGTTCTCATTGAAATCTATGCGATATCTCATTCTGAGAAAAGGCGGTCAAGCTGTCACATTTGTAACGTATGGGCCATTTGGTAAAAACAGAATGATGACGGTTAATCTAAAACATCTTAGTTGTAAAGAAACTAGAGGAGCTGCTAAAACTTATTTACCTATTAAAGTAGAAAATCAGTTCCTACATATATATTAGATATGAAAGGTGAATTTAAGAATACAAAATTGTTTGATTATACAGCAGGATTAAAACATAATCTAAAACGATTTGCATGTTAGTAATAAGTTAATAAATATACATATAACCGATATTGTCTCCATTTTAAAATCGCAAAGTAATTCAGAGACTGTATTATTTTTCCTATTTCGCTGAAATTTATAAGTTGATAGTGTATATTACTGTAGAAGAGGGTCGTAAGTAAGACAATTATAGCACGGGGAATAAAATGTCGTTACACATATCTTCGTAGTTTAGTTAATTTTTGAGATATAGTCTGGAAAAATTGAATTTTTAGCTCACA
This sequence comes from Pterostichus niger, assembly GCA_947425015.1. Taxonomy (NCBI): domain Eukaryota; kingdom Metazoa; phylum Arthropoda; class Insecta; order Coleoptera; family Carabidae; genus Pterostichus; species Pterostichus niger. The sequence goes on from OX380347.1 coordinate 17,351,857, forward strand.
CACACAAATGTACTTTGTGATTCAAGAATCGAAATTTTTATGTTTTTGTTATAGTTTTATTATAAATTAATTATTTAGATTTCCTTTAAATTAAATACATTGAATTTAAATATCATAAGTACTGATAAAATTCATACTCTTAATTAAAAATACAATTTTTGAATTAATATAATTAAATATCAGCTACGACCACTTCAAGGTAACAATTGTTGGCAATAAATTTATTTAAATCTTCAACTATTGATTGACGTCAGCTGTGTATTTTTTATTTCAAACGTTTTAAACTCATTGATTTCCATTTAAAATTTTAGTGGAATACAATTCACAGTACTCAATGTGTATTTCAGTACCAAATGTGGCGAAATACTTTTATTTTAATTTAATCTAAAAATAATCGACAAATTAATTTAAAACAATATACTCGTGAGTTTTTAATAATTTTACTTAAAATACATTTGCATTCTTATTTATTTTATTAAAAAGAAATAATAATTTGAAATAGTTTGACAGATGGATTTTTCAAAATTAATCCTTTTAATTACATTGGTCGAAATACGCACAAGTATTAATTTTTTTTCTTCTATTTCATTGGTCACAAATTCCTCGTCTTTATTGCTTAGATATTTGAAGTGGCGTAACCCTGGGTAAAAAAGTGGAAATCTAAATTTTTTTAAATTACTTTTTCTTAATAAACATTATGTTAAAACACAAAATTTCAACAAATTTTTGATACAGACTTTTTTTACTTAATATATATTCATAATTAGTAATTAAATATCATATTTTTATTAAACATTTTTTTAAAACTTTTTGTACCCCATCTAATTTTTATTTAAGAATCATACGGCGCCACTGCGGTAATTTATGTACATTCCGCCGATTACAGCGTCATTTGACAGTAATCATATACAAGACATATAGTAATTAATTTGTTGGCCGGAATAATTTAGTAAATAAATCCTAGGAATCCATAAAAAATCTCTACTAAGTTTCGACTAACGTGCCACTAAATTATCAACAGCTCTCGATATCAATCCATATTTTAATTAGTTTTTAAAAGGTGAGTGTATCTTTTAAATGAGTAAATGTGGGTTTCTTTTTAGTATTTCTCGGAGAAATAATAAAATGGCGCATGAAAATCTGAATGATACGGTTGTAACTTTTAAACAAGTAATGATAATTGAAAACTGTTTTAAAAATGTATTTCTGCACCCTTTGATAATTTGGGCTGCCTATAGTTTTGTTTATAAATATGGTTCATTTTATAGCAAATATGATGTTAATATTTACTTTATTCAAAAACAAATAATACATATATTACAATGATTTTACTTATTTATCAATTAAAATACAATTATAATAATTAATAATAATAATAATTATTAATAATAATATTAAAAGTAAAATGATAAATATTGTATTTGAAGTTTATTTACAGTAGATGTCTTGCTAGCCAATTAGTGCTAATTATTCTATCCGAACATGCAACAACATTAAATAACCATTATAAAGTATGTGTACGCTATTATCCAAGTTGTCTATCTCTCTCTAGTACATTGTAATTATCGGAGTGGTTTTTGAACGTAAGTTGTGTCGGTGCTAGACAATCAAACAACGAGCACTAGCTCTTTCACTTGCCAAACAAACGTCGTTGTGTCAAGATGGCTACGTACTATTAATATAAATAAATTTCTGCCTTATTAGAAGGCCTTCATAACTATACATTGATATGCGTTTCGCGTCGGGATGGAGCGGTTCAATGAGTCATTGAGAAGTTATAGACATAATTCGGCTGTTCGAGTAGGTTGGTAGTCTGTGAACCGAGAGGTCGTGGGCATGGAATATGCTTAACTTTTTGCTAATTTGTATGTTTTTATCTATTTTACATTACTAATACATTGTTTTTATGTGTATAGAGACATCATGAACTTGGAATCATCTCCTGCAGCCTCATCATCAGCTTGTATCATTATCTTAAAGCAGCTGGTATTCTTATCATCGTGGACGTCATCAACTGAGTTAAACATCTTATCTTCAACCATATAGAAGATGATTGTCAACTCAATGCAGAATTTCAAGTCCGCTGTTCGCAACATCAATTGTAAGAAAATTATTATTTTTAAATGGGTTATATTTAATCGAGCACCAATTTTAAGCCTTAAATTTTTCATTATCGATATTTAAAAACTAGAGGCTAATAATCTGTTTATCAATTTGTACACAAATATTTATTTTTTCCATTGCCATTTAATTTTCCGGAAAACTTATTTACTATTCTTGGATATTTATTAAAAATTACTTGCAAAGATCGTTTATAATTTTTGATTATTATTTTTAGTACTTAATTAATTAATTAATTAATTAAAATATAATTTTGCCTGGGTAATAAATATATTTTTATTGTATACTCAAAAAAATCAATTTAAATTACTATTTAAAAAAAAATATTTGTAATTGTTTCTAATTATTTTTTTGTTGAATTTGTTAGTTGCGGCAGCGAAGAAAGCCAAAGTCTTCTACTAAAAGTTTTGGTGATTACATCACATGCTGGAAAGAATGATCAGTGACAGAAATCAACATTTTATTTTCAAATATATCAGAAGATGGCTGCAAAATCAGCATAGCATGTCGTCAAGTCTGCTGCTCACAACATCAAATGTAAGAAAATTATTATTTTTAAATGGGTGTATTTAACCGAGCACCAAAATTTCAGACCTAAATTATTCATAATCGGTACCCAAATAACTAGAGTCTGCTAATCTGTTTCTCAATTTCAACACCAAATATTTATTTTTGCTATTGCCATTTAATTTAATCCGGAAAGCTTATTTACTATTCGTGGATATTAAAAATTATATTTTAAGATCGTTTACTATTTCTGATGTTCATTTATTATTTTTAGTATTCATTGAATTATTTCTGGTCAGAGCAATACAGTTTTTATTGATAAAATGATTTCGGTGCTCATTTAAATTATTCCCTTTTTAAATTATTTGGGTAAAAGTCAGCTAAAAACAGTAATTGATAATTTATAATAAACAGAGAGCGGATAAAAATATTCGAAATATGAGAAGGATATAAATAAATTTGTAGTACTTTTATTTTAAATATATTTTTGTTTAAACAATTTATAACCGATTCAAAGCAGAAAATTAAAGCTAATCAAATCACTCTTTATCGATTATTTGTTTAAACGATCATTGTAATTTATAAATAAAAATAATGAAATACTTTTACACAAAATAATTGTTTCCAATATTTAAAATAAAATAAATAAATAAATAAATATATCATCTCGCCTTTTACCCATCACTGGGTGTGCACTCTGCCTAAGCAGATCTCGGTAAGTGATATATTTTTTCGCGTGAAGTGCGGTTACCAGCCGTCAAATCACGGCCTCCAAAGATATTAGTGGTGGAGGAGCCACAGGGGTAGATTTAAATTGGTGAAAATTGTTTGTCGGCTGTGGGGATCGAACCAGGGTTCTCAAGATTCACAGGCCGACTCGATACCACTGAGCCACCTACCCCATAATATTAATATTAGTTATAAAAGTTTTCTTTATAATATTTAAATTTATTTTATTTTAAAAACTGGAAAAAATGATAGAATTAATAATTTATCACTTAAAACAATTACGTATTAGTATTTAAAAGAGAATTTATATATACACATAATAGTTAATAGGTAGTACTATTAAACTGCAATTTTGTAAATTTTCTAATCTAATTTCTGCAGTTATAAAGCATGTGAAATTAATCTTGTTTATTGATTCAAGTATAGAATTTTATGCTCTACAACATTTATTTGACACAATTTTCTCTAAAATAATTTGGGAAGCAATGCACACGGAAAAACTGTTTTTCTAACCATCCGGTATAAAACCACTCTCTACGAATACTCACAAAAATCATTTTAAATTACTATTTAAAAAATATTATTTGCAATTGTTTCTAATTATTTTTTTGTTGAATTTGTTAGTTGCGGCAGCGAAGAAAGCCAAGGTCTTCTACTAAAAGTTTTGGTGATTACATCACATGCTGGAAAGAATGATCAGTGACAGAAATCAACATTTTATTTTCAAATATATCAGAAGATGGCCGAAAATCAGCATAGCATGTCGTCAAGTCTGCTGCTCACAACATCAAATGTAAGAAAATTATTATTTTTAAATGGGTGTATTTAACTGAGCACCAAAATTTCAGACCTAAATTATTCGTAATCGGTACCCAAATAACTAGAGTCTGCTAATCTGTTTCTCAATTTCAACACCAAATATTTATTTTTGCTATTGCCATTTAATTTAATCCGGAAAGCTTATTTACTATTCGTGGATATTAAAAATTATATTTTAAGATCGTTTACTATTTCTGATGTTCATTTATTATTTTTAGTATTCATTGAATTATTTCTGGTCAGAGCAATACAGTTTTTATTGATAAAATGATTTCGGTGCTCATTTAAATTATTCCCTTTTTAAATTATTTGGGTAAAAGTCTGCTAAAAACAGTAATTGATAATTTATAATAAACAGAGAGCGGATAAAAATATTCGAAATATGAGATGGATATAAATAAATTTGTAGTACTTTTATTTTAAATATATTTTTGTTTAAACAATTTATAACCGATTCAAAACAGAAAATTAAAGCTAATCAAATCACTCTTTATCGATTATTTGTTTAAACGATCATTGTAATTTATAAATAAAAATAATGAAATACTTTTACACAAAATAATTGTTTCCAATATTTAAAATATTAGTTATAAAAGTTTTCTTTATAATATTTAAATTTATTTTATTTTAAAAACTGGAAAAAATGATAGAATTAATAATTTATCACTTAAAACAATTACGTATTAGTATTTAAAAGAGAATTTATATATACACATAATAGTTAATAGGTAGTACTATTAAACTGCAATTTTGTAAATTTTCTAATCTAATTTCTGCAGTTATAAAGCATGTGAAATTAATCTTGTTTATTGATTCAAGTATAGAATTTTATGCTCTACAACATTTATTTGACACAATTTTCTCTAAAATAATTTGGGAAGCAATGCACACGGAAAAACTGTTTTTCTAACCATCCGGTATAAAACCACTCTCTACGAATACTCACAAAAATCATTTTAAATTACTATTTAAAAAATATTATTTGCAATTGTTTCTAATTATTTTTTTGTTGAATTTGTTAGTTGCGGCAGCGAAGAAAGCCAAGGTCTTCTACTAAAAGTTTTGGTGATTACATCACATGCTGGAAAGAATGATCAGTGACAGAAATCAACATTTTATTTTCAAATATATCAGAAGATGGCCGAAAATCAGCATAGCATGTCGTCAAGTCTGCTGCTCACAACATCAAATGTAAGAAAATTATTATTTTTAAATGGGTGTATTTAACTGAGCACCAAAATTTCAGACCTAAATTATTCGTAATCGGTACCCAAATAACTAGAGTCTGCTAATCTGTTTCTCAATTTCAACACCAAATATTTATTTTTGCTATTGCCATTTAATTTAATCAGGAAAGCTTATTTACTATTCGTGGATATTAAAAATTATATTTTAAGATCGTTTACTATTTCTGATGTTCATTTATTATTTTTAGTATTCATTGAATTATTTCTGGTCAGAGCAATACAGTTTTTATTGATAAAATGATTTCGGTGCTCATTTAAATTATTCCCTTTTTAAATTATTTGGGTAAAAGTCTGCTAAAAACAGTAATTGATAATTTATAATAAACAGAGAGCGGATAAAAATATTCGAAATATGAGATGGATATAAATAAATTTGTAGTACTTTTATTTTAAATATATTTTTGTTTAAACAATTTATAACCGATTCAAAACAGAAAATTAAAGCTAATCAAATCACTCTTTATCGATTATTTGTTTAAACGATCATTGTAATTTATAAATAAAAATAATGAAATACTTTTACACAAAATAATTGTTTCCAATATTTAAAATATTAGTTATAAAAGTTTTCTTTATAATATTTAAATTTATTTTATTTTAAAAACTGGAAAAAATGATAGCATTAATAATTTATCACTTAAAACAATTACGTATTAGTATTTAAAAGAGAATTTATATATACACATAATAGTTAATAGGTAGTACTATTAAACTGCAATTTTGTAAATTTTCTAATCTAATTTCTGCAGTTATAAAGCATGTGAAATTAATCTTGTTTATTGATTCAAGTATAGAATTTTATGCTCTACAACATTTATTTGAAACAAGTTTCTCTAAAATAATTTGGGAAGCAATGCACACGGAAAAACTGTTTTTCTAACCATCCGGTATAAAACCACTCTCTACGAATACTCAAAAAAATCAATTTAAATTACTATTTAAAAAATATTATTTGTAATTGTTTCTAATTATTTTTTTGTTGAATTTGTTAGTTGCGGCAGCGAAGAAAGCCAAGGTCTTCTACTAAAAGTTTTGGTGATTACATCACATGCTGGAAAGAATGATCAGTGACAGAAATCAACATTTTATTTTCAAATATATCAGAAGATGGCTGCAAAATCAGCATAGCATGTCGTCAAGTCTGCTGCTCACAACATCAAATGTAAGAAAATTATTATTTTTAAATGGGTGTATTTAACCAAGCACCAAAATTTCAGACCTAAATTATTCATAATCGGTACCCAAATAACTAGAGTCTGCTAATCTGTTTCTCAATTTCAACACCAAATATTTATTTTTGCTATTGCCATTTAATTTAATCCGGAAAGCTTATTTACTATTCGTAGATATTAAAAATTATATTTTAAGATCGTTTACTATTTCTGATGTTCATTTATTATTTTTAGTATTCATTGAATTATTTCTGGTCAGAGCAATACAGTTTTTATTGATAAAATGGTTTCGGTGCTCATTTCAATTATTCTCTTTTTAAATTATTTGGGTAAAAGTCTGGTAAAAACAGTAATAAATATTATTGAAAATATTAGAGGTGATATAGATGAGTGATGTTAGTTTTGCATTGTTGATAATGTCGAATAAAAGATTGCGTGCGTGGATAGGAACGGAAATGTGGTTGAAGCGAGAATGGTGTGTCAGAATGAGAATATTGGTTGATTCTTTAGTTCATCTAATGAGAGAATGTGTTTAATAAGATATATCGTGATGCTATATGTAATAATTATCTTTGCAACATATTTATTATTTGTTTAAGTTATATAATAACGATTCACTTTAAAAATATAATGATGGATCGTTATCATCTGTAACACAATACTTTGCTAGCTATATATATTTATTTTTGATAACGTTAGCATATTATCAGCTACTGAAACATTGTGATACAGTGACAGTTAGTATAAAAAACAAATTACGGATGATTAACAAGACTTTTCATTGTTAAACATTCCGGCATTATTTTATATTTCAAGTAAATGATAGATATAAATAAATTTGAATCACTTTTATTTCAAGTATTTTTCTCTAAAAAATTTATGATCGGTTCAAAGTAGAAAAATAAATTTAATCAAATCATCCTTCATCGATTATTTATACTAGCGGTCTTTGTATTTTGTAAATAAAGTTAACAAATACTTTTATCTTTTTGGGTAATTTTGTTTCTAATATTTCAAATATATGAGTTTTAAAAGTTTTCTTTACAATATTTACATTTTAATTATGATTCATCCAAAAGTTGCACAATTTCCTTTTCAGCCCTTTCATTAAAATTTGTACAGCATAATCAGATATCATTTTTGTAATTTGTTTCCACTTATATTTGAAATTATCGACAGATTTGGGTGGTTTCTTATATTTTAATAACTTCTGCTTCATATGGGCCCAATATTTTTTTGATTAGGCGCAATTCAGGACAATTTGTAGGATTTTCAGATTTATGTACAAATTCTATATGGGGGTTTTTTTTATACCAATCAATGACATGTTTTGTGTAGTGACATGTTGCCAAATATGGCCAAAATAGTATTGGTGTGTTATGAAGGGCAATAATCATCTTTCCAGACACTCGCTTAAATACCTTTCGCCGTTGATTGTCGATGTTGAAAAATAAGGCATACTGCGTTTGCCACAGGAACAAATGGCCTGCCATACAAGCATCTTTTTTGAGAATTTTTCTATTTTAATTACCTTCAATTAGCTACTAACAGATTTTCTGAACTTTCCAGAATAATAATAATGACCTGGTCGAGATTTTAATTCAAGTTAACAATACGTTTCGACATCCATGATAACACATAATTTTTTTGATATCACTTTAAAGTAAAGTTTTCTCTATCCTCATTTTGTGTTAGTTTCTTGCTTAGTATCCCTGTTAGACACTTTTGTTTTTTTTAATGACTTTA